>JBCAUG010725610.1:0-12298 GCA_038406175.1 Haplosyllis leylae
ATCTGGGAGCCGCACGTGTAGCTGGTGGAGAACCCGTTACGATCCGTGTTCGGTATGGTTCCCGGGTCCGTGCACGTCTTAACTGAAAACACAACAGTAACCAACTACAAATACTGTATCCAGGCAACAGTTTGTATGGAGTTTTTTGTGTGAAGAGAAAAAATCTGACGAAATAGGACACCTAAATTCCACACAAACAGGCCAATTGAGCAACTTTTTTTTTCTCTTACAGATCTATTAAATGGTCTTTTCCCCCTTAGGAGTCTTTCATGCGGGATGATGAAGCAAACACTCATTGTGAACGGTATAACTATACCAGGAAAGCTGTGTATAGCAAAATAGAGACAGGGAGATATACATGGGTACTGCACAGAACTGATCAACATGTTTGAGCGTAAAGACTTACTAGTGCAGGTAGGAGCTGGCGTCCACCTCCCGTTAGACTGACACGTGACCGACCCGTCTCCATGGTAACACTCATCACACTCGTAGCGGTACTCGTTACTTCCGGTTTGGGTTCGTCTGGAGTTCGGAACATCCGGTGGAGAACCGCAACTCATCGCTGGAATTCATAAATTCGTAAAGTTCATAAAGTAACGTAATATAACACAGAATTAGGGAGGAAGCCTTCTCTCTTTGGATAACAAGGACACGTCATTACCGACCATGCACGTAGTATGGGGGAGGGTAACATTTTTACAGTTCTGTCTGTTTACAGTGGAATGCCTGTCCATTGATGCCCTAGAACAGGAAGGAGAGAAGGACACTTCTTCCGGGCAGAAGGATCAAGCAGGAAGGAGGGACGGACCAGACAAGAAGGACATCAGGAAGAAGGCCCACTCTTGAATAGGATTGGGTAGAACCTCCCATTAGGACAGAAGGGCCGCGGTCAGTGTGGCTAAGAGTGCTAATGCATAGTTTCTCTTATGCATTTTATTTGTTCCATGGATTAAAGTCAAGTATTGGCGTCCGTTAGAGCGTCCTTGTAGCCATAGGAAATCATGCATTACCCATCGTAGATGACATCCAGGAACTTACGTTGAGCGGAGCACTGCCACGAGTCCCAGTCGACGGCGTTGGAGCACTTGGGTCTGTACGGGTAGTCTTCCTCACTGGTCCCGGGCAGAGCGAACAGTACCTGGCCGGAGAGTTCCTCCCGGCGCAGCCAGCACAGCCCGCGGTCGCACGTCCAGGGATTCCCGGGGCAGGTGGGACGGTACGGTCGCTGGTCGCTCAGGTACAGCGTCAGGGGCCGCGGGAAGTTCTCCAGGTCGCTCGGGTTCAGGGTCTCCAGGTTGTTACATTCTAATCGTAGTCTGACTAAGGAGGTTAAACCTTGGAACATAAAAAAATGTTGCTGTTATTACCGCTTACAACGAGTTCGGTTATCACGAGCACAGTTTAATCTCGGAAACGAGAACTTCTGATTATATTTTAATAAGGTCTGGTTACAACGATATTTTCGTTTATTGAATTGACCTATTGGGTGGCCCCTATTTCCCGAATAGTCCTTCCTGAACAGTCCTTCTCCTCCTGATCATTCCAGATGGGAGCAGATGCTTCAGTCCATTATTGGACAAGGAAATCCCCAACCCTACCATGGGGACAGACAGACAGACGACTGAAAACAATACCATCCCTCGTACGACTTATGTTGTCGATAAACATCTTTAAGGCTTGTTTTGACTGTATGAAAGTGACGTCGCTTCAAGACGGGTGAATCCAACTTTTCATTCACATCAAATCTCTCTGATGTCGCTTTCGCATTTGTTTTCGTTGACTGTGAACGACCCCTAAAGAAAAATCACCTAGGAACATTCCTCCTCTCAATCCTGTTAACGAATTTCCTTTCAAACTCAGGTAACGCAGTCTATTCAGATTCACGAACGCGCTATTTTGAATGGAACTCAGACTATTGTCGTCTAAAGTCAAGGTTTGTAGTCTAAGGAGCCTCCCGAAGGAGTTGAGTTCCAATGTGATCAGACTGTTTCCGGTCAGATACAGCGTCTGGAGCCGCGACAGACCAATGAACATCCCGGATGAGACCCTTTTCAGCTCGTTGTTCTCAAGACCCAGCACCTGGAAGATAAGGCCCAAATTTTTACGCATAGTTTTACAAATGGAAATTTCTCATGTAAGTGAAAATTGCTATCAACAATTTTGCCTGCACTAAAATAAATTACAACTCTATCCTACGTGAACGCAAGAGTCCACTAAGCTGTCCAGGGAGGGAGAGGACGGGAGGGGTACCCCCCTCCTGGTCTGTCCTGGCCGGGAGAAGAGGTTGGGGTACCCCTGTCATGGCCAGGGAAGAAGGGAGGGGGAGGGGAAGGAGGAGCACCCATGTCCTGGCTGGGAAGGGGGAGGGGTATCCAAGACCACCCCCCCCCCCCGCGAACAGACACGCACCTGTGAAAACATAACCTCCCGTCATACTCGCAAGCGGGCGGTAAGAAAATCTTCGATTGCATTCACATGATTTAGAAGATACGTATCCGCATAGAACTTAGGTTAAAAGTCTGTTCACAGCGAGCGTCACCGTTACGCCAACGTCACTATCAGCGTAAAAGACACTACATTGACGGACAAATGGGTACGCAACCTATCCCGCCCGTCACAGTGCCTGTCAGAAAGATCAAAGGCGCCATTGACGTAAATGTGAGGCTCGGTGTGAACAGGCCTTAAGGAAACTTTACATACCCTGAGATTGTTGAGTCCATCGAAAGCGTCGTCTTCTATCTCTGAGATCTTGTTTTCTCGTAGCTGTCGGAAAAAGTGAAGAATCGAGAATCGAACATGTTGAATTAGGGCCCATTCACTGTGGACGATAGCGATAGCGAAAACGAAAATTTTCTTTGATGTTTGCCGCTTACACTTTGATCTTTTCTGATGGTTCTTTGATCTTTTTCGTTTTCGCTATCGCTCAGTGTAAATGAGCCCTTATTCACACAGAATGTCAGCGTTGATCCTTGAGAACGGATCTGGAACCCATTTTTAAGCGTCAAGCTGAGCATTACTGTCTGAATAGTACAACTGTAAACCTATGGTATCCATTTTGAGTGTCAATGTTGATGCTCGGTGTGAACATATCTTAAGATAACATGGGCATGTAAACATCAGATCTCATAGATATCAACCGAGTGGTTTGTTCGTACACGAAGATTTGCAGAAACTGGTAGGGTTGTCCTGTAATACGTTTAACACAAAAATTCTTTCACAAAGCTACTTTTGTAGCATTTGCGTGACCGTTTTTATTCTTTTGGAAATTTCCTTAATTACCCCTTCACGCCTAATTAACATTTTTCTTATTATCGCCCAGTAAAGAATGAAACTCAATAACACTCCTGTTATTCAGAATAAAACCCTTTTAGTACTCTTTCTGCAAAGTCTTGAATACTGAAACTTTATGAAAATGTTATGTCCTAAATGACTCACACTTTACTCTCGAGCAACAAAGCGGCTTTATCTTTGACCCACTTTTTCCCCAACGCTCGGGAAGCTTACCTCTTGTAACACATGCGAAAGACATTCAGAAACAGGCTGGGCTATTCCAGTTGTTCAATTTTGCAAAATATTTAACTTCACAACATATTTAAGCAAATTCACTAAATTTATTTTGTTTTTGGAAATTGGATAAAATTTTTAAAACTAGAACTATTTAAAAGTAATACATTCTAGCGGTCTTAAATTTTTTTAGAAGTAACTGAACTCCATCCATATTTCAGTTGTTTCTTTTTCTCAATGTGTACTTTATTTTGCATAAAAATGTATAAATAAGTAGAATTCTCAATACATTCTGTCAATGGACAAGTTTTTGCTCAAAGTCATTTAAAATACCGCTTTTCAACAATCAATTTTTTATTGTATTTTTGTCTCTCCAGTATAAAAGTACGTTTGCACTTAACTTTCGCATTTGCGTAGACGTCAGTGTTTGCGTTAAACTTTATCACTAGGTAAACGGTGATGAAAATGCAGATGCAGAGAATGGGTGACACCCATGCTTTGCATTTGTGTTTTCGTCAACATTGGCACTATGTCAAAATTGAACGTTGACGGAAACGCAAACGATACCTGTGAACAGACGGTAATAGTTTTAATTATTTAAACGAAGAAGTCGTTTAGTTTTCGTTAAATTGTAAGACGCTGAACAAAAGTTCATTTGAATACAGTTTTACACTTGAGGCATTGAACTACTGATAAGTCTAATTTAGCTGTTGGCGGAAAATCATTAAAAATAAAACCACCCTAAAATAGGCAATGGACCCGCACTTTAAATTTTGTCATTCATATATTTTAATATCTGAACCACAGATGTAATTCACAAATGTTGACTCGTCACGTAACTTTGTTGATTTTGCTGAGATTGAGCACTGGTCAATGATGCCTTCATTATCTCCACGACATCTGGTTCCTAACAAAATTATTTTGGATATATGGTTTATTTGATTTAAAAGAATATATTCTATTTCACTGTACAACGTTTTCTCATTTTTTGCCTTAATTTTGAAAACGTGAATTAAATTAGTCAATAATATGATACATTGTTCCTACCGGTAACTTGTGTGTATTCAATAAATGTTTTTTCAAATTCCCTCTATCATTAGATGCGTATGCACAATGTGTACACCTCCAAGGTCTTAATTCCTAATAAAATAAACAAAATAAAAGGGGTTAGTTCTTTATTGCAATTCATAAAATATAAAATGAACAAGATCTTAAAAACGATGATAAACAATCGACAAACCAACAGTATCTCATGAAAAGTGCAGTTTTGGACTGAATCCAGAGTCCTTATCAATGTGAGAGGATGCTCCAGCCAGTTACCTTTTGAGTGTGCTGTCTCTGAGTATGCACCTTTACATGTCGAGAAAATGGCGCTGAGAAGCTACAGAATTCACATTTGTATCTATCTTTGTCTAAAAACAAAATGAAATAAAACTGCAGTTACAACATCGATCATTCAGTTCAACGATAACTGTTGTGTTCATAAAATTTAGAATATTCTAACTGTAGTGATTTAATATTATGATTGTAAAGTGAAGTAGAGTCCTACTTGTATGCCATAGACGATGTGATGCCATTGTTCTTTGATGAGCAAATGCCTTTCCACAAATGTCACACAGCACGTCTTTATTCTGTAAACCTATCGAAAGTTCAATATTTTTTGTTTTGCACCATAACATGACCGACTAGCGGGGATGAGGAATAGGAGCATGGTAATCTTGATATTTAATTCAGAGAAGATTGAACTACTGGTGCTTACCCATTTTAATTTCGTGTACAGCCTTTATGTGTCTCTTTATATTGTCAATATGCGTACCTTGGTACTCGCAATATTTACATTTGTGTCTGAAAGAATATAAAGTAAAATCTTTACTTTCAGTGATATTGCGGATTTATCCATGATTGGAGCCAACCTCGCGAAAGCTAATTGACAGATCTTCAACGGGACCAGAATAGGGGACAGGGAATAGGGAACATGACCCAAGCATGAAGTTTTCACAAACAGTTACAGTGGAACAGGAACTAGGAGTGGAACTAATGGCTTACCAACTAAATTTTGTGCCTTTCCTGATCCCCTCTGTACCGTAATCTCAGTATGTCCTGTTCACGGTCCCAGTCCCTCTCCCACTGTCAGTGTGAAAACTTCAGCATGATTTTGGTCCATGTAATCGGACACAAATTGGTCGGAATGACGGAGATCCGCGAATGAAAGAACTTACATCGTTACTTTTCCCAGTGAGTAATCGTTGTGCTTTGTGATCATATGGAATCGAGCACTTGCCAAAGCCTTCGTTTTGAAATGGCAATGTGAACACAGGTAATAGTTGTCGGGATTGTGAACAGTAGCAATATGTTTCTGAAAAAAACAGGAAGTGAGCGCATGAGTAATCTTGAATTTTACCAAAAGAGTTTCAAAAGCCTCTCACATAAGATCCTAATTTCTAATTATCTCTTCAAATAATGAATATATGGGTGTAACATGACTCTGGTATAAAAAGTAAACATTTCCCAAAATGGTTATTTGATGAAATGGTAAGACTGTCTTGTTGCTCCGCTTCACTGGACTAGCTGTTCAATCTTACATAACCTTTCAAGCGAGTCCCCAAAACGTCTGTTTCTGTTTCTTGATTTTGAGTAATTTACCGTCTGATTTACCAACTACCGCAGCCACAACGACAGTGGATGAGGCCACCACTGCCTTTGCCGCAACAAGTCAGGCACACACCTCAGCAACGAACGGTTACCAGACTATATCTAAGCATCTGAATTAAGTTTCCACTGTACACATATCATACACCAGTCATGCAATGGATATTAAAATAAGATGATACCTCAAGGTAGTGACTCGTAACCATCTTGCCACATTCTGGACAAGGTTTAAGTTCACCCGGTTTTATGTGATAACGTCGCAAATGCGTTCGTAATCCAGATTCTCTTCTGAAAAAAGAACACTCTAGATATGTACTCAATTCAATTGTTTATGTACACGTACTACCAGTATAGTAAGTATCTCATGGCCAGATTAGTGCCAGATAATCCAGCTTCATTTATTGTTGGCTCGTAAAGAATTTGTCTATTCTTGAAGAGTGGTGTGGGAAAAATTAGGATTTTACCGACCACGTACGTAGTACGAGGGAAGGTAATGTTTTCAGAGGTCTCTGGCCGCCTGTCTACGGGGTTGGGGGGGGCACCCCCTGTCCAGGTCCTATCTGGGGGAGGGGAGGGGGTATTGTACATCCTGCCCCTGTCCTGTCGGGGGAAGGGAGATAGGTCCTAACAAGTGACCCTACTCCCCCCCCCTCCTTGGGGTAGGTCTGGTCTGGGGGACTCCCGACGAGGTCTGATCTGCTATGATAAGGACAGGGGGCTGTGGTCAGTATTGCCTCATAATGTTAATGCAAGGCT
This sequence comes from Haplosyllis leylae, assembly GCA_038406175.1. Classification (NCBI taxonomy): domain Eukaryota; kingdom Metazoa; phylum Annelida; class Polychaeta; order Phyllodocida; family Syllidae; genus Haplosyllis; species Haplosyllis leylae. Next base: position 6,910 of record JBCAUG010725610.1, read on the forward strand.
GTTTTGTGTGCAAATGAGATTAATGAATGGCGGGTCTCTGTGGTGGAGAGCCTCAGCCACTCATAGCGGGCCAATACCCTGCAAGGTACACAAGGGGCACACAACAGACATGCAGGGATGTGGGGCTTTGAAGGTTTGCAAGGAACACTCATTTGGCATGCAAGGATGCTCAAGGAATGCATAATTTACTCTGAAGGGTTGCAAAGGGGTGCACAAGAGCATACAAGGGATACACATGGCCTCTGAAGAGTTGAAAGGGGTGTGCAAGGGTACACAGGGGAATGCAGGAGACTAAATTGTTTATAAGGGGCACACAAAAAGCTCTGAAGAGGTGTGCAGGGGTTTGAAATAATGTGCATGGGGTTCTGAAGGGTCCCCAAGGGCTACGCAAGATACACATAGGGCATACAGGAGTGGGCAAGGAGCACACAAGTGACTTGCAAGGGGCTCTAATGTATTCCAAGAGGTGTACAAGGTTCTTAAAAGAGTTGCAAGGGACACACAAGGGCCTCTAAAAGGTGGTAAGGGACTTGAGGGTGCGCAAGGGGCTCTGAATGGTTGGGTGCTAATAAGGAATTTGGAAGGTTGGAACGTGCATCCTTGGTGACCATATCTTGTCCTCAGCAACCACCCTTTAGCAGGGGGATAGTAGGGTATTTCAAATTTGAAAGGGCTGAAGCTCACTATTTAATAATAACAACTCACACGAGCCACCGCCTGGAATTATTTGGCTGCTTTATATTTGGGAAATTGGTCTCGTATTTAAATATATATGTGGTAACAATTTTCAACAAATAAAAGAAAGATGACGTTGCGTCGTTGACCCAATTGCTGGCTCAAAATGACGTCATGACAACATTCTCGTGTAAACAAATTCCTACCAATGACTATAGCTTAAAATAGGCCTAATTATCATAAAACTGCTAAATGCTCCCTCCACCCTGTCCCCATATCCTCCCGGGAGCTCATGGTAATCAATAAGCTGACTCTAACGAGCCAGCAACAATTCGATTGCACGTCTATGTCACAAAGGGCAGGCTTAGTTTTCGCGAGTGAAATTTAGCAAGTATCTAAATAATAGAAAAATGCTAATATTTGTCAGCACTTACTTGAAAACCTTTTTGCAAGTATCACATGTAAATGTACCCACTTCTGTCTCATGAATATGGAAACTGTAAAAGTTAACAAGAAAACATTTTACGCTTGATTGTGTGATTTTTCGATCTGAGTTTGAGTTAGCGTATGAGCTTGAGATAGAAAAGTTTGAGATAGAAAAGTATGACGAATTGATATTGGATAACCGAGTCTACAATTAGTAAGTTTCCATCCTGAATGACTCAGGTCTAGGTTTACATGTGTACAGTAGAAGTTATCCTTTTGTACTCCGTTGTAATTTTTCAAAAGGATCTGCCACCTTGAATTGCCCAGGCCCATGTTAACAACAGTGCAACAGTTGTTCTCTTTTTGTTCTCTTTCGAAATATTATTAGAAGATATGACTCGACATTCAATATTACAGGTCACTCAATCTAAAAACTACCAAACTGCCACCTTGAATGGCCTAGACCCAAAAATGTGTAGAAAGAAGAAAATGGAAGTTTTTAAACAAGAATGCTTAGAAGCATTATGTTGCACCGCACTTGAGTTTGTACTTGGTATAATTCTAACCAGATGTATGGCTAGATAGCTAGCTAGAGCTAGATATCTAGCCAGTTAACTAGAGAGAAAGAGAGATGTAGACAGATAGGTAGTTGCTAAGATAGATTGAGATAATGAACACGACTTGCTTAAAATCTCCTGAAACACATTGGTTTTAATTTTTTTTGAAATCTGATCGAAAAAATATTTTGGACAAAGATATCTTTTGGACAAAAAAGTTATTTGTTCAGAATCTGCTGAAAGACATTCCAGTTGCAAGTATTTTCATGTTTGATAAAAAATAATTTTTGTCCAATTTTATTTGGACAAACAAGTCATTTGTTCAGAATAGCCTCAAACACACTTTGGTTTGAATATTGTTAAAATCTGATGGGAAAAAATTTGGACAAAAAATTTTTTGGACAATTTTTTTTTGGGGGGGGGGAGTGGGGTCCAATCTGGGGCCAAATCTGGTGCTATTGGTTTGAGTCAGAGAACCCGCACTAGTTGAAGTGTGATAAACTGAAGTGTGATGAATAGCAATTCGTCATAGTTTTTGACTCAAACGCAATCTCATTCTCAAACTCAAAATGAGGCGTACAGTATCCACGCTTGATTACTTTAATAGTTCAAATCACATAGAATAGAAACATTTAGAAATGTAAAATGGTTCTCACATGTGACTTTTCATGTTAAGAGCTGCTGTGTAATTACATCCTTGATATGGACACACATCTACCCATTTGCCAATGTCTTCTGCCTACAATTCATGACATCATTACGGACCACGTGCGAAGTACGACGGAAGGTAATGTTTTCACTCGAGTCTGTGATTCTGTTCACAGCCGGTGAAGCATCCCCCCGGTGACGTGCCCCACCCACCTCTCCACCTGTCCAGATGATAGGTAACCTCCCCCCCCCTTTGTCCCAACCTCCCACTGGATAGGTAGGTGGGTGATCTGCCCTGCTCCTCCCCCAGAAGGACGAGGCAGGAAGGACCAGTAGATTACTACTGTTCAGTACCATCTCTATAAGATACCAAAAGAGAATATTACTTGTAATTGAAAGATTTTACATAGTTTTAACATTTGGCAACTATCTGGAAAATAGGTTACAGGTTATTGACTCGCTCTGTAAATTTATGGCTTGCCGTACCTTGTAGGGAATTTTATGTTTACAGTGAAGATGGTTCAAATGATGTCTCATGTCATGTGCTCTATGTCCACACATCACGCATAAATAAGGTAGAGTTCGTTTGTTTGTCTTTCCCTGCATGTTTTTATATCTGCAAAATAGCAATATTTTAGAGAAATTGTCTTCTCATTTTCTACACTAACTGCACTTTTACTGCCATCAGCTCAAAGGAACTGATAATGACGAAATGAGGCAAGTAGCAGATCTGTTTTACTTGTCAGGCTTCCAATCGCCTCCTTTGTGAACAGTCCAATCTGGAACATGTTCTCCAGCTTCGTGCATCAAGTCATCTTCAATTTCTGGTATCTCTTTGCTAACTTTAGTCATCTTCTTTTTCTTCTTTGATTGCTGTCGTCTCATTTTCATGTTATTGGCCGATTTCCAAGGCCGAGTTTTTGTTTTATTTCGCGTAATTATGTCATTGGAGAATTTAGCCTCACATTTTTCAATTTCTTTAGAAACACATCGCGAGTTCAAGACTTTAAGCATTGATCTTGTTTTTGTTTTTTTACTGTATGTTTGAGACTTCCCCGTGCTAGACGAATCCACTCGCACGGGATCTTTTTCACTTTGTTCATTCACTAATTTTTCTGTTTCGCAAGGTTCATTCTTGACAGGACATGTATTTTCACTTCTTGATGCATCGTCTTTGCTTGTGATCGATGCAACTTGTGCGGTTGGCTGAGGTACAGCGACAATTGGGGATAAACAATCCATACTAATGTTTTCAGTATTACTAGCATCATGCTCGACGTGTTCTGTGCCATCTTTCAAGACATCTTGTCCAGGAACTTCGGATTCCAGATTCAATGCTGCTAGCTTCAGTTGTACTGATCTCTTAGCTACAGAAAACTGATCACTATAGTGGCAACTCTCATCAAAAAGTGGAAGATGCAAATTTACTTGAAAAAGTTGACTGGCCAGAGACGTAAAACTAAGTAAACGTTCATTGTTATCACAGTCAATGTGACCTGAAAGGGCAAAAACAATTGCAGAATGTGAACTTCTTTTTGCTTGTGGAAAACATCCTCTGGCAGATGCCTTATGTGTAAATTGACATTTTTGAATGGACAAATTTAAGAAAAATGTAACCTGTGTAAATATAAGTCAGGAGACACTGTACTGTTTCAGTTCTGTAACTCTCAACTGGAATAGTTAGACTTGCCATTGTAACTAAATGGTTGAGTGCTGGGCATGATGAAGCCAGAATAACGGAATGAGCTGCAAAGGTAATTGAACTAATTAACAATGGCCATCTTAGAATTGAAATACAAATGCGAGTTCTTGCACACTGAACATTTTATCGACATAATCAGGGGCGGATCCAGGATTCTCCGTAGGGGCGGCAACCCTCGAGGGGGTGGGTAGCATGATTTTATAAAATGTTCTGAAAGAACGCGTGAAATTGAGAAAAGTTTGGGTTTGCAGTGGGAGGGAGCGCCTGGGGCCCCTAGATCGGCCGATACCAACTTGTTTTTTCTTCTAGGGGTCATAGATTACAGTGGTGTAACAGCGCGTTTCACAAAGCCAAAGGTTTCACGGCCCTTCAACCATTCCCTCCATTGAAGGCTACGTTCCATTCCAATGGAATAATACCAGGCATCAATGGAATAATGCCAGGCAAAGCCGTGAAACAGTGAGCCTTGGCTTCGTGAATAGCGCTGTAAGAATCGATCCAGAGTCCCTACCTTCAACATTTCCATCTGCACATAAAAATTTTACATCACAAAATTTTCTGCTGATCTGTAATTTTGATAATTTGCTCATCAAACGACTAAAGTATTCCACACTTTCCATTGTTTAATTCTGCCCAACTCGATTCGCAGATTGGTTACTGGTGCAGAAACGATTTAAACAGCTATTATCGCTCATCTGTTAACAAACTTTCTTTGCACTGTTCGTCAAGATCTAGATCCACAATCTCATCCACATGTCACTGATACACCATGGATATACTCCATTCTTTTACTTTATTGTATTCGTATAGGACCTGAATGATAATATCACGTAAAATCGCCAGTAGTTTGTTTATTTCCCTATAACAATTTTCACGCACGTTTTTCGCATGGCAGGTGCGTGGTGGCGACACCTTTCGTTATTCGACAGCGCGATGGGCGATAACTCGAATGACCAACTTTTGAAGGCGATAAAAACCGTTCAAAGTTTACGGTGTAGTGTTGCTAGTGTTTATGAAAAACTCCAGAATGGTATCGCAGATACTACAGATCCACAAGGACGCGAAAAAGTGTTCCTATCTGATCTGCAACAGCGATTGGTGGATGTTAATGAAAAATTGGGGTGAGTAGATCTTGATTCAACTCCAGACTGGAAGAAATGAGAATAGACCGATCAACAATCTCGCGAGACTCCGAGATTTGCGGTTCGTTACAATACGCGTCTATGGGAGATATTGATATTTTTAGCAGAGCTGTGAAACAGCTTTGCTCTTTAAATGGAAATATAATTTCATGAAATCTCAGATTTTCTCTTGATTTTTTGGAGTTTGGAGCAATCTGATTGGCTGAGAAGCAAGTCACATGACCTGAAATGAGATTTCA
>JBCAUG010725621.1:0-12298 GCA_038406175.1 Haplosyllis leylae
ACATTCACTTTTGTGCAGCATGAACAAATAGTCTGTAGTACCTGACTATATATCCTGACCCCTACTTCAGAAAAGTAAAGTTTTTGGTGTGAACAGATATACTTGTTATTGGCTGGAATAGGGTTAATAGAACTCTTCTGGGACAAAACGATTCGTAAAGCATAGTGATACTTCGATTTACTCACTTGGATCAATTGATATTAGAGTTATAAAATATTCAACCTCATGCAACTTCGGCCTCATTACGTAAAAACCCCCAACGGTCGACTCGATGGGAACTGAGAAACTTTTCGGCAGCTGTTTATTGGTTCTGAGCACTTGAGTGGTTTTTTTTTGAAATGCACACAGGTCAGAATCATGTTTTAAAAGTTCGTGATTACAGACATAAAACTAAGTCAGTTCTTGTGCGAAGTGCCTCACGATTCAACGAATTACGTTACGTTAAGAAATCACGACAGAAAACAATGGAATGTAATGTAACAAAAGGAATCGCTTAATTATCACAGCAGCTGATGTAAATACTCGTGTTATGTAACGTCTGGTAACAAATAAATTGTCAATTAATATTCCCCACGAGTATTAACCGGAGGAAGAGATTGTTGCAACTGACAAAACTGTCATTGTGGCTGATTGTGAGTTCCCTCATTCTGAATGAAACAGACAACTCATGCCTTGGATTTTCCGACAGAAGCCTAAGTACTTAGTTGCATGATTTGCTTATAAAGCCAAAATATCAATTGTTAGTGAGGAAGAAAACGTTCCCATGAACACTTTGCTTTACGCAAAAACAATAGCTTCTGTAATTAGATGCGTTGCAGAAATGCTTTCAGAAATTGCTCACCAGGTGGCTATTCATGGAAATTAGGTACAGTAATAAGTGCTTCAGAAACTGAAGTGACTTCTGAAGGCCTTGTTGCAAGTGATCTTTCATACAAAAAGATATTGTTCGTACCTGTTTTGCCTGTCACCCAACGGGCAGTAGCATACTACTCCAACAGAATGTTAAAGGGATTTTCCGGTAAAACTCATTTCAGTTCGTTCAACAATGCAAAGCAGAACTTAAATATACCTATCAGCAACTACAAACCCTAGCCCTAGCTTATTACCTCAGCCCGCGATAAAGAATCCTCTTGCCTAAATTTAAATGTGTAAAGTCTAGATCTGAAGACACATGATACTGATATAGCAAAATAGAAGTGGTGAAAAATAAGTAGTTGCACCCGAGGTGAGATTCAAAATTTTTGTTCTTATCTGAATTGTGGTTTCTGGAACCACAAGTGGTTTCACTTAAAGCATGACTGAGACATCGAGTGTGTCTCACAGAAGGTACTAGTAGCATTGGTAACAGATTCCCAATTTCCTGCGTTGTCGTAAAGTTTGTTTCTGTATTCAAGTTTTCTTTATTGTTTGTGTAGTTGTTCACACTTCGTCTCGAGGTATGGCCATGTTGTGAGGAGTGAGATTCAAATTAGGTACCCTTCAATCTTACGTGTGACGAACTAATAACTGCACTACGGTATCATCTTTGGCTAGAACACCACTACTCATATTGATAATTTTTGAAAATTCAGATAATCGAATCAATTTGTTTGTGATTTTGTGCTTAATGCCATCTGCATGAACTGGATATGAACTGCAAGCATGCAGATTTTTAAGGTTTCAAGGCAACAAATGCATTACTTGGATGTGTAAGATGAGGTTCATAGCCATGGTAACCATCCAGTAATTTAAGATTGTTCATTATTAAACTCGATCGTTGTAAAGATAAAGAGCTACGATGTATCAAATATCATTTAGTCTGAAAAGGACACTTTTTTGAGAGATAAAGCGTTGTAGACTTTTGCCGAACCTCTTGAATATTATCTATTTTTTGGAATTGCTGTGCACCCTGGTTTAAATTCATAATATTTAGAAATCAATGGCTCATTGCTGCAACATCATAGTAGATGTGACACATAGACGTACATGTCAGCTACTGCTCCCAGGGGTGTCCTCTAACACTCTGTTGTATTCTATTTACAAAACTAAAGCCACATGCAGGACCTCTTGGCAGTGCACCAAGAGGCAAAAAGACATTTGCCTCATTGCTCACTATACACTTTTCTTGTACATTTTTGGTGAATATTTGCACACAAATACTGTTCATTCAGGTAGACTACAATACATTCTAGAAAAACTATTACATTGGTAAAGTTTCATTTCAGGCATTTTTATGAAATTTGAAATGTTTGAAAAATGATGATATGCAATGCTTAGTGGCATCCATTGAATGAAGAGGTAAAGTGTGGGTTCAGTTTTGGCTGATGTGTAAGAGGTCTAGGTTTTTTTCCAAGTGGGGCAGTACACTCCACCAGCAGCTGTAAGTGATACTGCAACAACATCCTCCCTGTACAAGAGTGACAATATAAGTCTATGATGTGACATTAATCAGTCACTTTGGAAAAAGTCTAAACTGCTGCATCATTTACAGATTACATTAGAAAAAATTATTTGCATTCATTTTATTATTTCAAATATATTTGGATATCATAAAAGATAAGTAGATTTAGATCTGATTTAACATTTTGCAAAAGAAAGATAAATTGCTCTTACCCTTGGAAGAAATTTGTTAGTATTTAGTTTCTGTTTTTACATCTTATGTAAATAGGAATCATCTGACTGGTAAAAGTTTCTAAATCTACAGGTGAAAAGCTTTTAAGGAAGGTATAGATTGTCAAATTTTGTCTAGTAGAAGTCTCAGAACTCAAGGTAACTCAGGTAGATCTACCAGAACTAATCAGCTGAATCAGTTGAGTGATCAGCTTTTCTCAAGCTATCCTGGGGTTTTCTGAGGTTTCCTGAGGTTAGTCAATGAAAATACTATTCACAATCCTGAGCTTTCTTAAGGTTTCCTGAGCTTTCATAAGATTTTCTGAAATTAGTCAATGAAAGTCCTGTTCATAATAGAACCTTTCCTTAGGTTTCCAAAGTTATCCCAATCTATTTTGAGGTTGTTGAGGTTTAGTAACTAAAAGTCCTATTCATTACCCTGAGCCATCCTCAGCTACCCTTAGCCGTTCCAAGGCTTCCAGAGGTTAGTCAGTGAAAATCCTATTCAAAACCACAAGCTTTTCCAAGCTTTTCTGAGGGTTTTCAAGCTATCATAAGCTACCTTGAACTATCCTAAGCTTTCCTGATTTACCCCAAGTTACCCAATGAAAGTCCAATTTACAACACTGAGCTTTCGTGAGATTTTGGGAGCTATTCCAAGTTATCCAAGCTGTTGTGAGGTTTCTTGAGGTCAGTCAATGAAAGTTCTATCCACAACCCTAAGCTATCCTGAGGTACTCCAAGGTTTTTCAAGCTACCCTGAGGTATCTTGAAGTTTACCAAGGTTAGTCAACAAAATCCACATGCACAACCCCAAGGTCTCCTGAGCTATCCTGAGCTACCCCAAGATTTCCTGAGCTTTCATGAATGGAAATTTACATGCTTTAATCTCATTAGCTGGCTCTGCACTGCCCCATTCAAAATTCTAAATTTCCACTAATCACTCTACAGTAAAGATCCATTTTATGGAATAAAATGAGTTTTGCTCACAGACAGGCAAGGCAAGCCTACAACGGGGGCGTAATCGCTGCAGCGGCACTGCAAGGCAGGCACGAGCTGCATCCTTACGTCATAAAGACATTCTACTGGTTTATTTTCAAATGATCAGACGTGAAAATATTCAGCAATTTGAAAATAAGAAATATTTCGTGACAAGTCGAGATATTAATCGATATTAGGCTTTTATAATGCCTAAGAATCAGAAAGCAAGGGGTCGTGCACCCCGTAGACAACTAGAAGAGAACTTGGATGGACAGGAAATTCAAAACAATAAACGCTCCCGACGGGAAGAGATTTCGTCTCCAGAGAGACCAGCGTCACCAATGGCGAATGAAGGTAAACAAAGAAGGAGAAGTGTTAGGGGACAAAAGAATAATGGAATTGGAAAGAATAATAATGCACAAGTTGATGATTATGTTCATGCTAATGTTCATGGTAATAAGAATCAAAAAGAAAGTTTTATGCAACAAAAGAAAAGCATTCAAATCGAGAAGGGGGAATCGAGCAAGAATGTAGCTAGATCTGCAAAAACGAAAACACCATATGTTTTTGATAAAATTGCAATTTCAGTTGAAGGAGGAGCAGATGATGAAACTGAATTTCCTTCAGAGGATGAAGTGGAAATAAATACTGGGCAGGAATTTGATGAAGAAATCTATGGTGATGACGGATTTGAACGGGTGGCACCAGATGAAGAAGTTACGGTATCAACCCCAAAGAGAAACAGGTTAACTGAGGATGATTATCATAACGATCCTGTGTTTAAGCAACTACTTGATAAGGCTGTGGAAGAAAAACTCAAGGCAGAGAAAGAGAAATTGACACAATCATTCAACAGCAACAGAGGTATTGAAAAATCACATACTCCATTGATTAGCACTCCGGTTAGAAAGGGTCAAAGGTCAAGTATAAACCAAGTTAAATCACTCTCTGACACGACAATTTATGCGCCAGGCTTAAGGAGAAACTCAGCTAACTTGAACAATGCAATTCGAGGGGTTGATGGTAATAATGCCAATATGGTTGAAAAAATTTTACATTTTGTAGAACACCTCCGCTTGGAGAATGACTCAGTCGGGCAAAGCCAGGGTGATGATAATCGGAAGGAAAATGACGGTGACAATGTCCAGAATGCTAAAACGATCACAGAGAAGATTATTATTGATGCAGAGAAATACAAGGCAGCTATCGACAAGCCTCCAGGTAATGGAAACATTGATTCTTTTCTTGATATTAACAGATATCAGGTGATGGGTGCAGATAGAGAGAGAGGTAACAATTTTAATAGATTCACAACACAAATACCTTCAATAGTAGGGCACAATGGAGAATTGGTTAAAACAATGCAACATGGTCAAGTTCCGCCACAAGGTAGGAATTTAGGTGACAACGATTTCTTTCACATTGCTTGTCATGTCGATCAGGCCCTATGTGTGAAGATAGAAAAGGGGGAATTTGTAGATTTGGAAAAGTTGTTGCCAAAGGAAAATTCTCGCAGTAGGTTATCAGAGGATAATAAACTGGAATTAGTTCACTCAGATGGAGGGACATACTTTGTCCCAGCTAGTGACAGAGAAAGGAAAATAAATAGTGTTAGGAGATGGGAACAAGCCTTTAGGGTCTATGCGACTATTTATTCAAGGGCTAACCCTCACAGGTCAGCTGAGATTTGGCAGTATGTATATGTTATAAACTTAGCAGCTGCATCATATGCTTGGGACAATGTTGCATACTATGACTACACATTTAGACAACTCATGGCTAAATACCCAGAAAGGAGTTGGTCATTAGTGTATCATCAGATGTGGAACCTTGCTATGAGAGATCCAATTCATCGAGGGGCGAGATTTGAGAGTCAAGGTAAGAGAGGTTTTGGTGGTTCAAGTAGGACTGGACGTGATGACTATTGTTGGAGATTCAACAAGAATAAATGTAAGTTTGGTAACAGATGCAGGTATGAGCACAAGTGCTATTATTGTGACGGACATGGACATGGTTTGTTCAATTGTAATAAGAAAAATGGCAGTAAGAAGAGATCGGACAAATTTGATGAGAAAAGAAACCTAACTGAGGACAGAGCAGAGCAGGGTAGTACTAACAAAAACAATTAAACAGATAATCCGTCAAGTAAATATTGTGGTTATTTGAATGTTAAATTTGGACGTTTGTTGGAACATAGATGTGTATTTATAATTTTCAGAAATTCTGAATTTCTCAAATTTTGATTTGGAAAACATCATTACACCTGTGGATGTAAAAGCTTATGAGTATCTACTACACACTTCTGCATATGATCAAAAGAAGACAGAGAAGTTGATACATGGATTCACCAATGGGTTTTCTCTGGAGTATAGAAAGAAGATTGACCAAAAGAGATATGCACCAAACTTATTACTCAGGGTAGGAAATGAGACTATTTTGTGGAACAAAGTTATGAAGGAGGTGAAAGCTGGCAGGTATGCTGGCCCATTTACTACACCACCTTTTGAATACTTTATTCAGTCACCAATTGGGTTAGTCCCTAAGGATGGTGGTAAAGACACAAGGCTCATTTTCCACTTGTCATACCCCAGGAATGGTGATTCTGTCAATTCTGGTACACCACCTGAGCTCTGCAAAGTTAGATATTGTGAATTTGATGATGCAGTGAGAAGATGTTTAGAGGAAGGACCAGGTTGTTCTATTTCTAGATCAGACATGAAAGCAGCTTTTAGGAATTTGGGTATGAAGAAGGACCACTGGGCCCTACTTGTGATGAAAGCCAGATCACCTTTGGATAAAAAATGGTACTACTTTGTAGATAAATGTTTGCCTTTTGGGAGTTCCATCAGCTGTAAACATTTCCAGGATTTCTCTGACTCAATAGCACATATTGTCGGACATTTTACCCTCAAGGAGGTCATAAATTATTTGGATGATTACCTATTTGCTGCACTAATCAAAGCAGTATGTAATGGACAGGTGAAAATGTTTCTGAAGATATGTAATCTAATTAGGTTTCCTGTGTCCTTAGAGAACTTTTTGGGCAAGCACTTGTCTCACATTTTTGGGACTTCTCATCAACACAGTTGAGCAGGTTGTATGTATCCCTGTGGAAAAGGTGCAAAGAGCTCAGGACCTGATATCAGGCATTTTGGCAAAAAGAAGCAAAAAGATCACTGTTCACTTTCTGCAAAGACTGTGTGGATATCTCAACTTCCTATGCAGGGCTGTGGTACCTGGGCAAGCCTTCACCGGAAGACTCTATGCTTATACTAGTACTAAGAATGCTGCAGGCTTCAAACTAAAGCCACATCATCACATAAAGGTCAATGGAGAAATGAGAGCTGACCTACTCACATGGCAGATTTTTCTGCAACACCCAACTGTCTATTGTAGACCATTCATGGACTTCAGTAAGAAATTTAGTGCAGTAGAGATTGACATGTACTCAGATGCATCAGGCAATTTCCGATTAGGCTGTGGTGGTTACTGCGGATCAGCTTGGTTCTCTCAAAAATGGGACAGATTCATCAAGAGTGTTTCACCCAGCATAGAGTATTTGGAGTTGTTTGGGGTGGCATGTGCAGTATTTTTGTGGATCCACAAATTTAAGAACATGAGGATCCAGTTATTTTGTGATAACCAAAGTGTGGTTAATATGCTGAATGGCTCCTCTTCTAAATGTAAGAATTGCATGGTATTGATTAGATTGATAACATTGGAGGGACTTAAGAACAATGTTAGAATATTTGCTAAGCATGTTTCTTCCAGTGATAACGCCATTAGTGATGCACTGTCCAGATGCCAATTCGACAGGTTTCGCAGAGAAGCATCAAAGAGAAGTAAGACTATGAATGAGCATAAGACACAACTACCAGATGAATTGTGGCCTGGGCATCAGATTTGGATCAAAAATGCACCTTGCATTCACGGTGATGGCATGTAAATGCATGTAAGTGCATGTATGAGTATTGAAGTATTGAAACCGTGGACTACAGTTTAACCATGACATTTGTCATGATCATGATTGAGGCAAAATGCGTGCGGGTGTACTTGGATGCGGGGACGTTTTAAGGGGCAGAGCCAATAACTAATGATATGTCAGCAATTCGGTCATTTGCATATGAATATAAACATGTGGACATGTGAGCTGTTAACATGTTTAATGGACGATGCAAAGCGATCATGACTTTTTATTATTTATGGTTTATTTAATATTATGCTTTAGGAGACAACATGTATAAGGAAAAACTCAGAAGTCACAGTTCGTCTAGTAGATCAGATTCCTCTACTATTTCCTCTACCTGTATGGAAAGAATTTTGGAGCAATTGAAGTATTCAAAGTGCAAGACATCTACACAAGCAAATTATTTGCAGATTTGGTGTCAGTTCAATAGATTTGTGATCCGTTTGGATAGAAAACCCAATAAATGGGAGGACAGAGTTGCTCTTTTTTGTGCTTATTCAGTTGATCAGGGACTGCAGTCAGCAACCATCAAATCTTACGTCTCAGCAATAAAGAGTGTATTGACTACTGATGGTTATGATTGGGACGATTCTAGGCTGCTGCTTGGCACAATCACAAAAGCATGCAGATTAATTAATGATAAAGTCTATCACAGGAGACCTATCACTAAGGTGTTGCTGGAGCTGTTGCTGTTTGAGTTAGAAAGGATTTTTCAAAAGCAGTTTTATCTTGAGACATTGTATAAAACAATGTTTGCACTGGGGTACTACGGATTTTTGAGAATTAGTGAAATGGCAAAAGAAAATACTAGATATGCATTGAATCATGCTTTGAAGGCAGCACATATCCATGTAGGTCAAAATAAACCAAAAATTATGATTGTACTGTATACATCGAAAACTCATGGTAAAAAAGATTTACCTCAGAAGATCAAGATCTCTGCTCCCGGGTATAAACCAGATTACCTGGGTGAAGCTCATTTCTGTCCATTTGAATTGGTTTGTGAGTACATGAGGTTGCGCGGTGGATATGATTCACCTTTCGAACAATTCTTCTGTTTCAGAGACAAAACTGCAATTCAACCTTGGCAAGTTAGGAGGACTTTCAAAGAATGTCTAGCAAACTTGGGTCTTGATGTGACCATGTATGATTTACATTCCTTCCGCGCCGGAAGAGCCTCTGACATGATTAAGTCTGGTGCTTATACAGTTGAACAAGTCAAAATGTTTGGAAGATGGAAGTCAAATGCAGTGTATCGATACATAAAAGGTTAGAGGTGATTTCATAAGAAATTATATTTAGTTTCCATCTATTTCCACAGATTATACGGCAGCATACGATGATGTTTGGATTCTTGGAGACCGCTTCATCACAAAGTCTGTAGATGTACTGCAGGAATATATGGGCCTCTTTGGAACAAAGCCAATGCATACTCGTTATGACAGTTTTGTAGCTGACAACTATGAACTTCTTGCGTATACAACAGATGATACTGACGCTGAGGTTAGATCCACTCTTGGTAGATTACGTAACAGTATTGCGATCGGGCTTAATGAAAATGAAAAATTGCCCAAGTATATCCTCATTGTGTTTGAAGATGATTTGATCAGAAAGATCAAATATTTTAAGCCTGGTGTATCAGAAATTTATGGTAAATGTGTAAAATGGCTTTTGGGAGAGTATCACTTAGCAATAGAAGAAAGGAAGGATTATTTACTTCCCAGATCTAAGAGAAGTATGTACCCGCAGGTTTTTGCTGTCTGTCTTCCACAGCACAGGAATTTTACCAACAATTTCTTCGGACACAAATTTAACCAATGTCTTGAAGCAGTCACAGGTACCCATAGGGAGATGAAGGTTCTCAGAATGAAAAGAAGGTGGACTTATGAAGATCCTACTTTGGTAGACGAAAATGGAAAGATTACAGCTGAGGGTTTGTTGGCACACTGGGCCTCCATTGATGAGGCTTTACAATTTTGGGAAACCGGGAAGAAAAAATCTTTCAGTCGCACTGGATCATCAGAATTTGTTTCAAAGGTTTATCGCACTCATCAAGTAGCCAATAAATTTGTTCCAGATGATGATTTGTCCAGAGAGCAACATTACCAGACTTCTAGAGTGCGACCATATTCTTCCAGCGAGCAACATAAAACTAGACCAGCAGCTGACCGATTCCACTGGAGAAGTGACGGAGAACATATGTTACCACGTCCACCCAGAACCTGAACTCAGTACCTTTATCCTCTATAGCTTTAATTACACCTGCCAAACTGTAAGTTATTTACCAGTTTTACTCTTTTCCACGGGTGCTGAAAACTATAATGGTCCTTTCCCTGTGATATGATATCTAAATATTATCTACTGTTACTTGTATGATTAGTTAATTTGTATGTTATGTAATTTTTCGGCAGCACTGTATTCAAAATTTTATTTGGGATATGCTGCTTCAAATGTACTCATAATCGTATGATTTTCATCAGCATCTGTGGCTGGTGTTGCATACAAATTGGAATACAGTATCTTGTTGTACTGAGGTTGACTGGCAATTCAATTTGCTGCATCAATTACAAATTACACATTTGTGGATTTACATCTTATTCTATGTATGATTATTTTGCCAATTTTGGTGTTTGAAAATAAACCCATGATCAAAATCATTTGAATTGTTTGTCGTTGGTGAGTAAAATGGGTTTAATTATTATAAAAGTGCCAAAGGCCTCCCTCCACCCTGTCTCAAAACTTTCGAGCAACCAGTCCAATCAATAAACTGACTCTAAACAAGCCAGCAATAATGTATGCACTTTAAAATCACAATCTTTTCCTTAATTTGGCTAAGTTCACTATATTCTAGTCTTCTCGTTTACAGGCGAAATCATCTTCTGCAACAGCACCATTCTGCAAGGCATTTTAAATTCCTCAAGCTCCTTTCAGGTGGACATTATGGCCGTTATAAACTACAATTGTCCCGATATTGTGACATAACACACATATCTTATCCTGGATTTCCTCCACAGGAAGCGCGGTCTTTAATCTGTAGTTTCATGGGAAATTGCTCATTTTATCCATATTTCCCCTAATAAATGCGGCACAAGTCCTACGCAATTTATCCAGCATTATATGAGCTCAAGCTGCTTTATATTTTTGTTATTCAACAGAAAGACTCGCGAGACAATGCAATTTGTTCGTAGTGGAATTACCAGTTTAACTGCACTACGTATCTTGATCAGAGGGAGCGGTGACACAGATGTGTACATCACACTGGTAGCATTTAATTTTTAGTTCTGATTAGTTGTCAATGACTTGAGCTCTGACTTCTTGTTGTATTGACTACAATACATGTTAAAGTTACCGCAATTCCCTTTCAGTACAAAACAAAGTTCAATGTAAGATACATGTACACAAGTCATTGGTAAATAAATACATATCCCAAAGATTTTATTTTATATAGATTGCATAAACATTGTTTATTTTATACACTAATCTAATTTATACACTAATCTAATTTTATACACTATCAGTACTTCTTAGTAGTATTTTAGTAAGTCAGAATTCCATTGCAATTGATCAAAACTAAAAATTGAATCCGACCTGTGATCCATGCAATGCACTTTCTATACAGTTGAATTCACTAAAAGAGCAAGCTTTTCTTTTTTTTAGAGTAGAGCCTCTCAAATTGATCAATGGCAGAGGTACTTAGTCACCAAAGAACAGGCGTCCTGAAGACCCACCACTCCCAAATGTTATGTGGTCATTTTTGCTGGAGAGGCCGAAGTTAAGGAGCCACATAACTTAGAAAGATTGTCGGTGGTCAGCAGATACAAAATTTATGTTTATTAAAATATTCCAAAGAAGACACTAAATTTATTACGCATCTATGAGGTATGTTAAATTTATGCCACATAATGCAGACAGTTTACCAAATAATTTACTTGCAACTTCCTGATAAATAGTCATCTGATCTGAATTGCTGAAACGGCTAACGCAAGAGAAAACACTGAATAACAAACATTCAACATGCCATTTGTGGTTGATGAAACTGCAAAGTCAGAAAACATACTCTGCAAATTAACGTAAGTAAATTTTGTGTACCAAAACTTCCAGACTAACATGGCAACAATATCAAATTGAAATGTGGTATGATCGTGTTCGTGATACCAACCAAGGAAGAAAGCATACCAACAGGTGAAGATGAGAAAAAAATATATTGGAGAAAGTCCTGTCTTTTAATACAAACTGCAACTGGGCAGATGTTTAAAACTTTTGTCTATGAAGCATTAAAATCGTCCTCTGTTGAGCTGATGAAACCTCGCACTCGCATTCAAAAAAAAACGAGTTTAAGTGACTAAAATAATAAGTAGAAAAATTTAAGAGATGATCTTTCACCTATGATTTATGACAAGAGCTTCCCTGGGATAAAATATATGGCATTTTCAATAGATGTAAATTTCCAAACTGTGGCACTCTATCTCTCCACAAAGGCCGGAAGGACCCGGACGTGTGAAGCTTTCCCTCTTATTTCCTTCTTTTATCGAGTGAGGAGACGGGGTGACATCTCACTAAGTAACAGGCTTCCCTTCTTCACACATGATTCATTCACTAATTAGACAAGGACTTGAACTGAGACTTGTTTTGTCTCTATCCTTATTGTTGGCTACATAATGCGACTTCCAGTAATAATATTATCAACAAGAATGCCTACCAGCATTGTGTCACGCCTGAAATATCTCACATATCACATATTTCATGTGAAATCTGGAGAAC
>JBCAUG010725632.1:0-12298 GCA_038406175.1 Haplosyllis leylae
CTTGATTTTCTTTGATCCCAAAGACTATTAAGTTATTCTTCCTATCTTTCCTTGCCTTCTTTTCAGCTTCTTTTTCTCACAAGTTTGACAATACCAGTGTATTTTACTGAGATACTTCTTTTTTCCTCCTCCTTTGATACCTCTTTTTATCAAGAGTACTTCCACATACACTCAGCTTTTACTGTGGGGGGGGGGGGTCCTACGAGGTAGCTTTTATGAAGTAATTTCCACGCATGCTCAACTTTTATTGGAGGGTGTTTCTGCAAAGTAACGTCATAAAAATTTTGCCAATTAGCTTCCATGCATACTCAACTTTAATTGGGGGTAGGGGGGTGGTTCTACATAGTAGCTTCGTAAATGTTTTGTGAAGTAGCTTCGACACATACTTAACTTTTATTGAGGGAGTTACGTAATAACTTTGTAAAAGTCTTACAAAAGTAACTTCCACTCATCCTCAACTTTTATTCGGGAAAGGGGTTCCATGCAGTAACTTTATAAAAAAATTTATGAAGTAACTTCCACACATCCTCAACTTTTATTTCACAGTGACTTTCACTTTTGCGAAGTTACTATGTAAACCCCACCCCCACCCTCCGCTCCCCGCAACAAAACTATTTGCAGAGACCATACTGTCTACATGTAGGTTATCATCGCGTTCATTAAGTGACAAGGTTTCTTGAAATTATTGGCTCAGACCGTACAAAATTGTAATGGTGGAATAGCAGTGCAGCGAAGCTGATAATGCAGTGTCCAAAAAGAGGATTATGTATTTATGGGGTTTTCAGTTTCCCTTTGAAACATACAACAGTTGTGTCAAAGCATAGAACATTTAAGCACTGTTTGGAAATTTCTCTGCTGCTCTCATTGACAAAATAACTTAGGAATCAGTTTTTGAAATAGTACCCAACGTATTTTTCATTGTTCCACCCAACAGCATCCATCATTGAGTTGTTTGTTCAATCTGACACATTATATGGTTTCACTGTGAAAGCTTAATTAAAACATTGCTTTTTCAGCCATAAATTGTGTCTCGTCGCTCCATTTAACATTGAGTCGAGGCATTTTTTAATTTCAATCAATTTTTCCAAACAGCAACAATCACGGAACTTGTATGTAAAATAACCGAAGCCACAAAAATACAAATTTGGCACTTGACTGAGTCAAACTGTTTCATTAATTTTTCTTTGGAGACTCACAGAGAGTTACCTTACTGGTTTGTGGATGGTTTTTTGCCAGATGAGTAACATTATTTTGTGCAAACATAAGATGTAATTCAACCCACATGAGATGAGAATAAACTGAACATCAAAAAACTCTGAAAATCCCTGCAAACTGGTTCTGCCATTTATGATTTTGGTTATGACTTAAATCCAAGATGGCTGACAACATGGCAACTGATCGAAGATGATTACAAAAGCTTCCATCAACCCAAACTAGAATTTCAAGTTTTTCCACGTTTTCTAAGTTTTTTTATTTCAATTCAATCTAATGTAGGGTGGATTCATGAGTCACGAAGTGCAAGTCTTTACTCCTTTATTTTTGGGGTTATTATCCTGTTTGCATGAAAATACCAAGGTCTTGAAATACAGTAATTGTAACCAATTTCTGTTAGTTCTATACAGAACACGCAAACAAAAAATCATATTGAGCAAAATGAAAACCCGACATGACTGTGAGCCTTTAAAAGACGTGAAATAATTGAATTCTAATTTTTGTTTGAAACGCTTGAAAATAAACTTTCCCAAAAGGTTTCAAACCGGCTGTGTAAAGATCACAAATATATTAACTGAAGCATACCTGTTGTTTTCGGCTGATATGCCCACACAAACGACTGTTTTTGAAAAAAACCTCCCTAATGAAAGATACAAAGAGCCACTTTTCTGATACTTTATCTGGCATGTGCAGAGGATTTTTCAATGTTAAGTTAAAAACTCTATTTGACATGTGATGCTCTTGTATAGGTATGCTAAATGGCTTTCCAACTGAGTGATGTGGCCCAAAAGACTGAATACTTAAAACTTGAAAAGCTTAAATGATTGCAATACAATCACTCAAAGAACAATTTCTGTCGGTCCAGCATAATATTTTATGCTACTTAAAAGGGACCATGAACAAATAGCTTGACATGAACTGCATTTATAATTCCACTTTGTAACTTTGTGAAATGTTTTGTGCAATTCCTTATGTGAGTTCTTTGAAATACCGTTGCATTAAAAAACCATGTTTTGAGGCTTCCTGAACTTGTCAATCATCTGCTTACAATAGTACATCATTGAAAAAGGGTCACATTTGTGAACACCTGTACCACTAGGAAAAATGGCACAATTGATGAACAAATATTAAAGCATGGAAAGCTGGTACAAAAATGCTAAAATTTATCATGGCTCTTTCAGGTAAAAATCTACAGTATGATATTTCATTGCATTGGGAATGGTTTTGGCGAAATTAATAATGCATTGAGGCAGTTCCTTGAAAGTATCCGCAATATTTAAGAACTTTATGTTCACCAATACTAAAACATGACCACTGAAATATATTGCTCAGAAAGTCCAAATTTTTCAGACGACACGGTTTTAGAGAGAAAGAAAACTCAATCACAAAATTCTTGTGTAATCTATGTAAAAAGGTTTTGATGTTGGGATAATGTCATGATTGGGGTCGGTCTGAAATTCCTTAGTTGCTTTTCAGTATTCTTCAGTGAGTTTAAAAATAGCAACTAATATTTTTGTCATTAAACTGCCTGCAAATTTCATTTTAATGTTTCACATTGCTGCCAAGGTATAACTGGACACCTGTTATTAATTGTTGTGCAAAAGATTTTTCCCAGAAACGTTTTGTTTGAATCTGAGATTCCACATATGATTAATTACTGACAGAAATTTTAAAAGCAGAACTCCAAAGGCTTTTATATTCCTAGAAACAAACCTTAAGATAGGGGAGATGCTGGCAGAAAATGACAGAATTAAAGAACACTTTCAGCGTTCCAAGTGTCAAGTTTTCTGGGAAAGTTAATCTATGTCTGGTGTAGATTCATGTCAAATTGGATCAAATTTTGTGACATAATTTTGATGCACATTCCTCTTCGAAATAAATGGACATAAGTTTCGAATTTGAAGTTAGAGTCTATGTAAACCCCAAAATGTAGCTTCTGCAGTTATAATAAACTGTGATCATGATCTACTTTGTATTTGTTTGGTTTTTTATTGTAAGGAAACTTAATATGTGATAATTCTACTTCAATTCAAGACTTTTGTTTAAAATGTTCAAATGATATTAGTCCATTTCAGGGGGCCAAATTTAGGCTGTACATTGAGCTCAGTTTTCTCTAGATTTACGCTAAATTTGAAACCTGAACCTTTCGGTTTTGTCGTGGTATGATGTCATCATTAACATCTGTGGGCGATTGTTAGGATTATAATTTTGTGGACAAGTGAATACATCTGGTACAGATACATATCAAATATAAAATATTTATTACATAAGTGGAAGTCATTTAATTTAATTCACATAAGATTTAACAAAAGGAAGATAAAAATGTCCAAATTTGTGTGGGGATACAATGCTGTTAGGCTTTTAAACAAATTAATTTTCAGTTACCTTTAATGAAACAATTAAGCGTAACAATCTTTTTAAAATTTGTTGTCCCCCTTTAAGTCCGTCTGAATAACTATGACTGAATTAGCTTTGTGAATGTTCCACGAACTTAGACTCATTATAAAAGCCTTTCAGTTGAAATTCAACCACTTGCTTGCCAATAGATATATGGGCCACATGTGTAATGATACGAAGTTCTCCAGGTTCTAGCTGTAAGTTTGAACACATTATTCGAGGCATCATTTGTTGCACTTGGATATTTGTTGAACTTTATTTCATGCATCAGACATACATTTGCAACTTTTTGACCAACTTGTAAATCATCGACAGCATATTACACCATATATTTACAAATATACAAAATGCACAAAGTGCAAGTACTTCTCTGTTGTGGACTACATCTTTACTGATTTGGCTTCTCAACAGTTTGCCTTTTAAAAGTTTCCAGGAATGCATTCCCCATTGTCTCACCTTAAGTTAGGATGCTTTCAGGTGACACCTGTCACAACATCTGACATTTTAATCCTCAAACACAGACGTGTCAATTACACAAAATTACATATCATTATACTATTATACTACACATGTATAAAGGGGGTACCTATCCCATGATGCAATGGGACTGGAGGGGCCTGGGTCGTGGGAATGCCCCTTCTGTGGACAGATAAACTAATCAAAATATTACCTACCTGCGAACTACGTCTGCGGGCAGTAAATATGAAATTAGAAAAAGGTCTAGCAAAAGTAAAATATTTTGATTTACTCAGCTAAACATAAGTCTTACATGATTACATTTACAGTAAAATTTTAATGAATGTGCATCATTAATGTTTCAAACAGATTTGAATGTCATACTTTTACTTCCACCACAGGTAATAAATCTACTGTTCAGAACTATATTGATGAACTTTAACTTTAGAAGGCACATTGAATGTCCCCTGAGGATGAGTTCCAAATTTGGATGGCATCTATAAATGGCCTTTGTGAACACTTCTTCAGTTAATATTCAGAATTTGAGTTTTATTAGAAAACAGATAATATCATTACCAGCTTTAGTCCTAATTTTACAAACATGGGAATGTTATGTTTAAGGAAGATTTTGTGTTGAGTTAAAGGAGGTTAGATCCAATAGAAATGCTTATCCAAATCTTACCCATGTATGGTCTCATATGAGCTCCTTCGTGAAACTGTAACAACATAAGATAATGCTTGTTCGCTTCAAAATATCCCTGGAGACCCCCGAAAAGCTAGTAATGGAAATGATTTTGTACTGAATCGACTTCAAATCAAGACACAGTCATCCGTGACTGTCTGGAGCTATTCAACTGCGAAAGTTTAAGTAATTTGGATTCGAGATCAACAACACTTGCAGTTTAAATGTCAGACTGTGGTTCTATTTTAATCATCCGTTTGGAGCCACACATTTTGTTATTACGTCTTTAATAATCATTATTATGTCACTGAATAAAACCGATGCGACGGCAACTAACAACTAATAAACAAATAATTAAGTTGGTGTGGCATTCAAAGGAGGATCAGAGTACTTGTTAATCTGTATTCCTAGGCTGGTGTCAGTCTTGGGGAAAGGAACGTCAGTGTCAATGTTACCCAAAAGAAATTGAGGTAATTCCTGATAAACAAACCTTTTAAAGACTATTCACTCCGACCAAACATGAATAGGGATTAAAGATCGAAAAACTACAGCATATTTAGTTACTGTGACAACTTAAAGTGATATTGAGAGATATTAATTATGAATATCACTTTAGCACAAACAAATCTCTTTTTGATGAGCCCTTTGTCTGTTTAGGAAACATTAACACACATCTCTATGCAAAAACCAACAGTGGAATAATATGTCATAATTTCATTATGATGCAGGTGTTGGTGTAGTTTTGTTTTACTGGGTATTCTAAGCAACCATGGAAAGCCTTTTTGGTAAACCATGTAATAAGCTGAATTTGAAGTGTAGTTAATTAGTAGAATTTTGCTCGAAATTGATACCACTAAGAAAATATCGTGATACCGTTGTTCAACAACATACAACAATATTAGATGTACAACATTTGAAAAATGTTTAATAGTAATGAATGAAGAAAAAAATGAACTTGTTATCAAGTTCATTTTGGAATATCTCATTTGGTTAAATGTACTTACAGATACTCGAATTCCAGGTAACAAAACTCCTTATTTTCCAGAAAAGCACAGAATTACTTTTCGAATGTATCTAATGTATTCGTGAATGTTATGTCAGTGTTAACTTGTAGCCTTCGACTGGATCACTGATACGTAATATATTCCATCACAACCACAATCCCTCCTGTAATTCCGAGCAATCTGCCGTAATGGTCTTCACTGATTCATCCCAACTTTTTGTATCCAGCTTCCACTTATGGCAGAACGGCTCATATGTATCTCATGACGGAGAATAGTGAAGCTGTTTCAAAACGTAACCAGTTTTGGTACATGTACATTTCAACAATGACACAATCCATCAAGTTAAGAAGTGAAGTATAATGCGAAACAATATGCTTTCAGAATTGGTAAACCTTTCGTGTGTGCATAAATATACACAAATTGACAATTTACAATTACATTTTCTTAAACCCTAAATTTGATCAGTTGGAGGTTTTTATTCGTATGTCGAGGGATCTCAAAAGCTTTACGTACAAGAAAAATGTAAAAATATATTTTCGACCAATTTAACCAAGAACATGACTCAGTTCTTTTGAAGTGAATGCGGTCAATCGTGGACATCACACAGGGGCATTGAATGTCTACGACAATTAAGGTAGAAAACTAATTGTAAAGGAAATGTTTATTAGCAAAGGTAATTTGAGGTGTAAAGTTTAGCACTAAAAGACATATCACACCAGTAAATTGACAAGATGACAGGTCACGAAACTACTGAGCCAACTTCCTTTTGATAAAATAATCGTGCCTACCAGTGTCAGAGACCGCTCACTGAGAATCATTTGGACAAAATTATGATGCTGTTTTGTGCCTCTTACTCCCCTTAAAGAGATGCAGCGTCTTCGACATGATGTTTTTGAAAAAAATTAAATTAACATTAAAAACACACTTTCAATGACCCCAACTGTGTTCTCATTAAAATGACACTCGTAGGAAATTCACTCATGGGAAATATTTTTTTCATTTTACATAAGCCTCTTATTTAAATCAGTCTGAGTACAAGTGTGTGGGATGAACAGTTCACTATCTCTTCCACCTCTGGCAAAATCAATCAAAGTTTCCTGCTATTCTCACAAAAGCACAGTTAAGTGTACTTTGATGCCAAAGGCAGAAGAAACTTGAACGAATAAAAGTTAGGCATGTACTAAAGAATTCTGTGCCATCCAGAGCAAAGTAATTTCCCTGGGAAGCTTTTACGGTATCAGTGTTATCACTAAACCAGTAGAAAATAGAATGTGGTACAAAGTACGGCATACTCAGATAAAAAAAATTGGTTTGAAACTAATGAAACATGGAGAATTGGTACGTCCTTGCTCCTCAACAACGAACTTGCCCATCAAGTCCATACATCTATTGACTATAGCTCTAAGCAGTTTCCTGCTTCTCTGAGCCCTGAACGTATTCTATTACAAAAGCGTTTGATGTCAATTATTGAATAAACTGGCTTTGCACAAGGTCTATGTCTTTACGAAGCTGAGAATTCAACGTTACTGACTCTAAAAACTGTAGCTAATATACACAATTGTTGTCGTGTGACAGGTTTCCAACAGAAAACTCGGTTAATGTGGTGAACATTTTTGCTGCAAATGTTTCTGTACACTTGTAAAATGTTCCCCAATACACCCTGAAGGAACAGCAAAAAATTCGGACTAAAATGACAATATCAGTAATTTCTATCCTGTTAAAGTCACTGGGCGAATATTTTCAGGGATTTTTTTCCTTGTAAAACCCACAAATATCACAGACATCTGAGCATCCACTTTTGAAAATTATTACACAGTTTGAATTTCTGACTCTCCTAATTATTGTGAAGTCCATTAAAGTCAGTAATTTCTGACATTTAATTTGTCAGAATTACTGATTAGGCATTAGACAGAAATTTCTGAGCATGTGCTTGTTTTTGTAATTTTTAACCTACTTCTAAATTGAAAACTTGAAACATGGCCACATCATTTGGCTCACAATTTTTATAGCAAGACTTGGTTTTGTAAGGTCACCAGTGGAGGCTGCACCATTTAAAAAACTGAAATTCCCATAGACTTACATTGTAAAGCCTTTGTCAGAAATTAGTGATATCTACATTTTAATCCGAAATTTTTGCTGTTCCTTCAGGGTGCAATACATTTGGAAGGTACGACACAAATGTTATTTGCTGATGTCCTACAAAACCCATTTGTTGCTTGTTGCTGCCTTCGCACTCGACACAAGAAATCATTCGGGTGTTTTCGGTACTTTCTTTTCTTTGCACGGCACCAACCATTTCAGACACAGTGAATATGGTCATGGAAAGAACATTATAGGACTTTTGAACCAGGCTAATTTTCCTTTAACTATCGGTCTAAACTTTTAATTGTTTCTATCTCAGGTCGTTGAATATTTCCACCGCTCAGGGCATCACTGCTTCTCTTAACAAATCATAGTTGCTGGTTTTGCAGACAAAATTATCTTGAACCTAGACGAGGGAGTCATTTGTCTGCGACTAAATGTGATTACTCTGAATATTTTCCTGCAGTATTTCTTATGGGAATGGTATGTGTTATAAATTGGAAATAAAAAGGTTCAACAAGATGTTAGGTAATGATGTCTAGCCCTTTTAGTTGCAGTCCATGTAATCTGCAAATTTGTTGACATCCACTTAATAATTATTGTCCTGCGTACTCCAAGTAACTAGCCAAGTGATGGAAGAAGTTGCGAAATTGTGCAACATTACCTTGGGGACAAACCTTCACGCGATAATTTCCAGAGTTGTTTACAATTGTCTCCCCAAATTTGTTAGATTTTAAAGACAACAATAAGCCTGCATTGTGTGAAACGACGTACCAATTAACAAAAATGCCTTTCAGTCGAAGGAGTACCATCTGCATAAAGCATAGATCACGAAAAAACATTTACAAAGGACAGAAATTGATCTCCTTTCATTTGACCTTGATATTCTGTACCTTTGACCATGACATTTAATGACATTCACTTTAAAGTAAGTTTTAATGAAATACAAGTGTACAGAAGTAAAGGTTAGGTAAAAATATATCGTTTTAATATTTGACCTTCACCTTGATCCAATGACCTTGATACTCAAACTTGACCTAGATATGTTCAAGATGTATCTGTATATAAAAATGAAATTCCTATAGTGGTTTAAAAGTTATAGCCTGAACAGACAGACACATATACACACAGACAGACAGACAGACCCGAATGAGATGTCACTTGCTCATTTCCATCATATTAGTATGAATGTTTCATTCATTCAAATTTTAACCGTTCATGAGAATATGTGATGCTAAATGTACCAAAGACAAATCAGTGTTTGTGTCCTACATGGCGGTTTAAGCCTGGGAACCAGAAGAGAGAAAAACACCTGCAAATTGAAGGATTAATGTCAATTATTTGGCGATGTTTCAGTGCGGCCTGAATTGTTTTATCAGCTAAGCAGGGTGATTAAGCTTCCTATTAAGCAATAACACGTATTGCTTTTAGTGTCACTGCGACAACGAAGGAATAAATGTTTCCTGTTTTCACTGCGGGGAATTCTGTTTAAATTCTCAACATTTGCGAGGTTTTTTTCCAGTTAAAGGTAAAGCTTCCCATTCTATTTCTATAAATATTATGGATAATTTAGAGGTACCTATGTAAATATACACTGAAAATATAGTCTACTAAATTTTCTTTTGAGATTTTAATTGCATTTTTGACATAGGAGAAGATTTTACTTGATCTATCAACTGCATGATGACCAAAAATTAGATATTGACAAAATGTTCAAACAATCACCAGTGAGAAATGCAAGAGAGACAAAACAAGCCGAAGGAAACAAAATAGAAAAGGGACGTACAACATTACATTTGAAAGGTACTCCCATTAAACTTGTGACATCGTTTGATTGTCTTTACAAATTGTGTCAAACAATCATATGCCCTTCAGCGGTAAGTAGATATGAAATTCGACAGGAATAAACTGTCATGCTAGCTACAAAGAAGTTCTTTGTGTGGGTGTTTTCCCCCAAGGGAAAACGGTTTTCTTAAAACTGTTATATCAGGCTTCTTCAGAATTATTCCAGAAATTTATGGTTTTTGCACCCATCGTGCATGTACTTTGTCGTTGCCTATTCCTTTCAAAAACGAATCACAAATTATTTTTGCTACAAAACTTAATTATGTACAATTTTTCACTGAATAATATTCAAAGTCCGTCTTTTTATCAAACACGAGAAACACGCAAATCAGATTTAAAACAGAACATCGAGAATTAGGTAAAATGAAGACACGTAAATGACTTCAATAAAGGTATATTATTTTCTCGTATGTTGCATGTAAAGCTGGAGATTAACTAAGAGGCAGTCTGTAATAGGTGTTTGAATGCGTCCATGACGTCAATTTCTTCGAAAATTCCATCTCTTTCATGATCCACAAAATCCCCATACCATCAGACATATTCCATCACCCGCAGGCGCCAATGGAAACAAATCAATGCCTTTGTGCTTGAAAATGATAAATTTGTCTCAAAATGATAAATTTTTGGCGGTGAATGTGAAGTTTCTCATGCTTTTAATTTGTCCCTTTTCAAGGCGAGTAGCACATTGGAAAGCAAAGGATCCACTCTGACTTAGATTTCCAAGGCAGACCTTATCACAAAATCTTGAATTAGAGCATCTAGTCCTCACTGTTCTGTTGTGAATCATTACCCTCTAAGAGAGACTACTGTGGAGCACCCTGACTGTGTACCAAAAGTGAGTGGTAAAAAGTGCCAATTTATCCCAAACTTTACCCCAATCCCCTCCCTGGAAATGAAAATTTGGAGGTTTCAAGTCAAGTTGGACTTGAGAATCTAAAGTGCCTCTTTACCTTCACCCCCAAGACATTAAAATTTGGAAATTTCAAGTTAAACTGTCTAGTTGAACTTCAGAATTCCAAGAGCTGTGTGAGTTCATGATTGGGGGTTCTGTTTGTGGCCAACTGTATACAAATGCGCAGCATGTCCGGTCGTATCAGAAAAAAGATTCGAAAGCAAATGTTCAGTTTCCTAATCGAGTTTTTCGTAAATAACACGACATTGACAATATTGACATATCTGACATATCTGTCAATTTTGTGTTTCAATCTTAAGTAGATTATCAGCTGTGTAGGGGACACATCAACCTTTTAACATGCAATTATGAATCAGTGTTTTAACAAATTTCTTCCTTCAAAATTGTCAGTGACTGTGACATTGTAAACCAAATACGTGGTTGACAGATATGTCAATTTTGCGTTGTGGTTATTTACAAAAAAGTCGAATGATTCCAAATAAGTTTATCAAGAAAAACAGCTCTCTGGGAAGCATTCATTTCAATCCTTTAAAGAAAAGAAAGTAATATCAAACATATTATATGCAGCAAATTGAACTATGCCTAAACCATAAACTTCGGGAGAGTCACATGTCTATTTGATGCGGCAACTGAAAAGTAATGGAGCTTTCTCCGCTTTCAATGTCTCAAAGAATAAATTGCTAAAAGCGTGGCATGCATCAAGTGCATTTCTGTTTGAAGTGCCTATTCTTTTAAAATATGAAAAGTGAAGAAGAAATCCGAGACTTATCATTGTATTTCTACGTAGCGTGGCAAATGAGGTTAATCGGCAGAAACAGTCAAACCCTGTGCCTTCTGCGGTAACACGTTTCTAAATATATGGTTTCTAACACTGTGGTAAAAGGGATATAAATATATGGTTTCTAACTTACAAATACATAACACACGGTTATTGAGAGTTTCCTAGTACTCTTCTGCTGGAGTTGCTGTCGCTCAAACAGTTGTGAAATGGACACAGTAGTCTTATTTTTCCCAACAGGAAAGTCCTCCTGCTTGAACGCGGAGGCATACCGCCCGCCGCGTATCAAGTGCTCGCTCTTCTGTCCTATCCGGTGGGGGGGGGGGAGTAGCCCATCTTGGCGGGGGGGGGGGGTACCCCCTGTTAACAGTAAGACACATGTGAAACATAACCTCTCGTCGTACTCCTTGAACAAGATTTTATGTTAATCATCAGAAGAGCGGAATACATGTTTGAATGTTTTTTCAAGCAACAACACAGTTGTGCATTTTGTCATTAATGTTTCCCTGATCGATTTTTAGAAAATTGACGCACTAGCCTAATTTTTTCACCTCATACAATTCTGTATGCTGAATCTTTGATGTCATGTAAAATTTGTTGAGCTTTCATCATGCCCTTCGTCCAGATTTTGTGTCGGCCACTCTTGACTATGAATAGAAAGCAATGTTTGTTAAATTTTGTGTGTGTTTTTGTTTAGAATTTCTTAAATTTAGCAGGAAAAAAAGACACTTTTTTCACAACATCTTGTGAAGTAAGCAACATCACGCTACTTGCAACAGAGTAAAATTGAGAAATAGTGTTAAAATCATTCATTGAACACCCTGAAGAAACTTCAGAAAGTTCGGAATAAACGGAAATATCACTAATTTCTGACCTATTGAAGTCAATGGGTGGAATTTTTCTTGGATTTTTCCCTTGAAAAATCTGCA
>JBCAUG010725643.1:0-26890 GCA_038406175.1 Haplosyllis leylae
TGCCAAAATTGACCAAAAAGGGTCCTAGGAGATGTCATAAGCTGTCTTGAGTCCAAATTTGACAAAGAAATTCCAACGAGAAGTGTCCCAAATTGCCGAAAAGAAGTTGCCATGCGCTATGCTATAAGGTGGGTTAAGTGTAAACTTAAACCACCTAAAAATGAAGAAGGTTTTCGTTATTTGTTTGTTGCATCTAGAATGCCAAGAAATCAGTTCGTTTTATCTTTTAAAAGATTCTAGTTGACTTGGATAACTTTCAGTTCTTAGATAATTAAACACAATTATTGTTTCATCTGGAACTGTACAAATTCCTGAGTAAATTTAAGCTTAAAACAGTGGTATGCTTAAGTTTAAGAAAAAATCCATTGTATCCTGAATAGAGATAACTGCTTAACCATGTTGTATCTGGAAGTATCGTATATAATGATACGTTCCAAAAATATCAAGTAATTGTTACATCTAGAAACCATACAATCATTACATCTAGAAATTTAGTTTTCTGCCTGAAATAGCAGAAACCTATTGATCTTTTAAAACTAAGAGAACTATAATAAGTACTGTTGCACCTGGAACTGTCATATATGTCCAACAAAGAACATCTAGTAATTAGGTAAAAGACAATAAATGAACAACTAATCGGGGTCCATGTATGCAACTACTTCTTACAATTGTTTTTCAAGTGTCTGGTTTTTTGCACATGGTAGCGAAAGCGCTCCCCGCATTTTGGACACACATAAGCCCTTTTGTCTGAGTGTTTACACAGATGCTACTGTAGATTTTGCTTGTCTTTATTAGTGTAGTCACAAAATGTACACTTATGCACCTCATCCGTATGTGTTAAAGCGTGTTTAGTGAGGTCATTTGCTCTCTTAAATATTTTGTCACATGTACCATTTGAACACTTTCTGTAACCACACCTCATGTGTGAGACCCAGTGTTCCACTAATTTGCTCTCGTATTGAAAGCTGTGATCACATGATCTGCAGGGATATTTATTAGCTTAATGTTATTCTTGATGTTTGCTGAGACTATCTGGACTACTAAATCCTTTGCCGCTGTTATTACAGAACAGGATGCCATGCACCAGCTTATAATGACCATGTAAGTTCTTCCAAGTGTCAATGGTGAATGCGCAAAATTTACATTTAAAAGATCACTTTTGCTTCAGTTTTCTGGGGCCATGGATAGTCACAACAAATTCACCTTTCATCTTTGCTGGTTTAGCATCATTTGTTGAACTGGATGATGCTCCACTGACCTTAGGTTTGCTCTTCTGCAAAACTGATAAGGGAACATCACTGTCATCACTGTCCACAGGGCTAGACTCATCCTCTTCTGGAGTTATTTGATCCTCCGGTTTTGACTTTCTTGTGGTTTTTTCAGTGACTTAGGGAGTTACTGTTCTGCCACTCTGTTGTGCAAGTATTCAACTCCGGCAGGGTTCTAATCCTGGACCTACTTTTGGGTTTTTCTTTGGTTTAGCCAGTTTGCTGTCATTCTCACTGGCACTACCGCTGGTAATTTCCATATAATTAACAGTATTCCGAGATCTAGATGGTCGTTCATTAGAATGAGTGGGCTTGGCTGAGGCTCTCTACTGCATAAAGTATGTACCACATTCTGCATCACTTAGTGGCACAGGGAGTGGTTTTGTGTATAGTTCAACTTCAGCCTGTGTAAGATGCTTTAAGACCATTCTGCAGTCCTTATTTATAATGTTTGGCACATCGGTAACTGTGGTATTGTCTGAGCTACCATCCATTGAAGTATCACCACTACTTTTAGTTCCATCGTTGTTTGCTGTAGAATCATCAGCCTTAGTGTTGTCCGTGTTACATCCCGAAGCTGCATTAATGTTGCATCCAGAATTGCTTCTGGAATTGACAGAACTGTTACATCCAGAATGTTCTTGGTTAACATCAAGTTCGTTGTCATTGTTCTGCAGCTCAGTTGATACCAGTGTGTCATCTTGTACTTGGCTAGTTGCCTCCTCGTTGCATCTGGAACTGTCATTATTGTTCGAATTTTCTGGTAACTTCTCCTTTGTACTGGCTAAGTGTGATAACAAATCCAGGTTATCGAGGGGTTTGACGGGGTGATGGACACTGAGGGGAAAAGTTAAAGGTACCTCATAGCTTAAAGTGTTACATAATTATCACAATAACCTCTACAAACCACAATCCAACGAAAGTTAAAATCACCAGAGTCAGGAACACATCTGTTCCAGATCCTTAGTATTGGTTTGCGTTTTTCGAATGCAGTAATAAACATAAACGGATGGTATGGGCGCTAAGTGACGCACGTTAATGATTCTCAAAACAAATAATTAAACTACAAAAGCTGTGCATCCAAATTGATTTACACGTGGCCCGAGCACTCATACATCGACCTGTTGGCTCTTACACATGTTCGTAAATTAGACATGCTTTGAGGTAAAACTTATCTGTTTTGTTTTAACAATATTTTGTAACAAATGGACCAGTACTTTTTGCCATTCTTGGCTTGCCGTTCTTAAAATTAGATGGTGCACTTGGTTTCATAAAGTTGCGTTTTGAGTTTTTACAATTACCACATCATAGAGGGATCCTAACTGTCATGTTGATAACCATGACGATCATGATCCTTGGAAGAAAAACGTTATGGGGATGTTGATGTACTGATTCATGGCCATAAAAGATAGAAGATTAACAATAAGCACACATCAGCACCTGAATAATGCTCTACTTGGATTGTTTAATTGTCAATACTGCGGTAAATAATAGGATCATGAGACGACTATTTGCACATTAAGTAAGGACGATTTTTGTATTTCATACAAGGTTTATTTATTATTATGTAATGACACTGTAGAAAAACTAATTTCAAATGAACAGAATTTGCATCTTAAATTGAGGACATTTTGGTGTTTCGTACGCCCAACGGGAATAAAAATGGCAAATGAGACTTGAGATATCTTAGAATTTCAGACAAAGGGGCCGTTTCTTATTTGGGCGATTTAAAAGTTTAAGTATGATCTATCGCTAGAATTAGATGTGACCATGGTACAAGATCAATCAAAGTAGTGTTTGTTCATAAAACATTTCATTTCTCTGGTTCAAATTGAACTCAAGAAAGCAAGGCAAGCGAAATGAAACTCCTTACAATCATTTTTCTTCTGTTTCAACAGACCAAACGGCACCAAATGGGAACAAACAAAGTGTTACTGTACCAGATAACGGCTTCTTGAAGTTTGACCTTCTTCTGGATTCAGATCAAAATGTGGATCTTGAATTTGAATTTGATGACAATGAGCAGGTAAAACATTAGATTTTGTAGCAATTTTTTTTCGAAAAACATTATTTGTTGAGTAATTTATTATCGATACTTTCAGGTTGAAGTTATAATTTACGCTAGAAGGGCAGGACAGCCGAGCCATGTTCAATATGATGAAGTTCAAAAATTCACACCAAGGTAATGTGTCCAGTATTAAACATCGCAAAAAATGGCCCAAGAACAGAAAGAACTACAACAATACAACTAAATTTTCAAGAGATATCCACATATTATCATTTAAGGCAGCGTACAGTTCAAATTGTCATGAACTATATATACATATCGTAAAATAACGGTGTCCAAATGCCTCCAATTACATCCAGCCCCTTCATTATTTACACGGAATACAATAATGTCCAAAATATTCAATTTTCTGGTACCTAAAGATCACGGACCTCTTCACGAAACCCCCATTAACATTACGAGGCATACCAGTCCTAGCCGGGGGATGGGATCGACTGTTGGGGGGATTGGTGGGGGGAGGGATCAACAGTTCTTGGTCCGTATGAAGGTAGGTCAACAATTCGTGATCTAGGGGAGTCAACAGTTCTTGGTCCAGGGGGTGGGCAGATCAACAGCTCTTGGTCTGGGAGAGGGATGGGTCAGGTGCAATATGGACTGACCCCCCCCCCCCGTGGACAGAAAAACACCTGTGAAAAATTACCTTCCCTCGTAACACGTAAGTGGTCGGTAACTAACCCAAACAGGTATTGTTATAATTCTATCAAAGACGAAAAAGTGAAGCTTTGCAAAAAAAAAACCTTTAGCTCCAGAAGGAAGCGGGCACTAATAAATCACGGCATATCTTTTGGTGTTCTGTCGAGAGGACAGTGGTTCTTCGCCGTGTTCAATGGAGGAAGTTCACCTTTTACATCCGACATGTCGGTCAACGTCGATGAAGGTACACTGTTTTAGTGTTATCACAGATTAAATTATCTGCAATTGTCACAGTTCGACCGCAAAATTGATGGTGTGGAAACGGTCTGTTTCTGTTTATGTTAGAAATACTGTCGAGAAAGTTCTAGGCAGAAAAATACTTCTCTCTAGAATGATCTCAGGACAAAGCTTTTATTTCCTGACACTGATCTAGGTTTAACTTGGATTGTACCTAGATCATTCAAGGTAGAACTGGTTTCCTCTTGAATGATCTAGGGAGAAAGTTATTATCTCCTGACAATGATCTAGGTAGAATTTGAGTTGTACCTAGATCATTCTAGGTAGAACTTTTTTGTACCTAGACCTTTCTCAGTAGAGCCTGTTTTGCACCTAGACCTTTCTAGGTAAAACTGAGAGTATAAATTGTAACAAGAAAATGCTATTCACAATTTTTTCTACTTAGAAAGATCTAGGGACAACAAAAGTTATAACTAGAATGTTTTTGCACAAGGAACAACCCAACCTAGATCATTATAGGTACAACTTCTTTTGCACCTAGATCTTTCTAGATACAACTGAGAGTATAAATTGTAACTAGAAAATGCTAGTCAACATTTTTTTCTACCTAGAATGATCTGGGCACAATCCAAGTTCTACCTAGATCATTCTGGAGGAAACCAGTTCTACCTAAAATGATCGAAGTACAACCCAAGTTCTACCGAGATCATTCTTGGGAACTAATAGCTTCTCCCTACATCATTCTAGGTACAACGTAGGTTCTACCGAGATCAGTCTTGGGAAATAATGGCTTTGTCCTGAGATCATTCTAGAGAGAAATATTTTTCCCTAGAACTTTTTCAACGGTATTTCTAACAGAAACAGAAATAGACGCTTTCCTACCACATGCAAAATGCGTTAAACAAGGTTGATTATGAAAAACAAATGTATAAATTTATTTTGTGCATTGTGTTTTCCT
Source organism: Haplosyllis leylae (assembly GCA_038406175.1). Lineage (NCBI taxonomy): Eukaryota > Metazoa > Annelida > Polychaeta > Phyllodocida > Syllidae > Haplosyllis > Haplosyllis leylae. Next base: position 5,165 of record JBCAUG010725643.1, read on the forward strand.
TTATTCCCATCCACAGGCCCAGCTGTTGTTACAACTCAAGCTCCAGGTTGTCCAGAGACGACAGAACAACCTGTGCAAATTCTTCAAGGTAATAAACATTGCAAAAATTGAAACAAACCAAACACTGAACAGTATTGCAGGCAATCTACATTATTTTGATTGCAGTAAATCAGTTGAATGGTGTGCGGTTGGCAAGAGGAGGATCCCTGATAATATCTCCAATTGCGGTATTTGAGATGTCCAGTCTCAGTCTGACGGTCGTGCCAACTATGAATTTCCCGTTTGGTTTTGTCGTATCAGCTTATCTCAAGAAGGAAAGTCGTCCAAGTTTTGCAGATTTTATCCAAGCAAAAGTTGTTGCACAGTTTGGAGGTGCTATATTCAATCAGATCGATGAAGGACAATGGTTCATTCTGATTTACAACGACGGGGCGGATTTAGAAAGTATCAATATTGGTGTAAATTTAGAAGGTAAAAGATATTGAAGTTAACAGCTTTGCATATGTTTGCTGCAAATTCTAATTTTTCCTAAACAAAATGTTCACAATAATTACAGAAGCAGGAAAACCGTCATTTCTATGTTTAATTTTTGTTCAGCTACACCAGATGAAGTCACTCCACAATCTCCTGTGCAGTGTCCAGATATGACTCCGACTGAATATTCAGGTTATGCCCATATTCATGTGAAGCATCAAAATTTTCAGAAGATAACATCTTTAACCGTCTCTCTAAAAAGTTACCAAAACCATACGCTATTTTATTTCTAATTACAGGCACTCAATTGAGAGATATATCATTGCCAGGAGGTGAATCGTTGATAATAACATCAATATCTGTAACTCAAATGTCAAGTCTCAGTCTTACTGTTTCATCTGGATCTGGTTCCACTTCTGCAATCACCCTAGCAGCATATCTCAAGAGGGGTGGTCGCCCAAGATTTGCAGATTTCAGTCAAGTAAAACCTGTTACTCAATTTGGTGGAGTTGTCACGTTTTATCAAATTGATGCTGGAAAATGGTTCTTTCTCATTTACAATGGTGGTGGAGATCTAACAGGCTTACATATTGATATCAATGTACAAGGTAAGTTTTATGTTGACCAAATGTTTCTGGGAAGAGTAGATCAATGTAAGATATTCTGGACATCTGGGCATGACATCTATATTTAAATTATTCTGTAAAATGATGCGATTGCAGTAATTTACTGTTCAGGTGAGCATTCTGTTGATGAGTTTTTAAAATTGTCAAATAGCCACACCAGACGAAGTAACTCAACCTCCCGTTGTTGAAACAACTGATCCAGGTACAACGAAAGACCAAGATGCACAATGTCCAGATTCTACCCCAGTGGCACCAATGGAGTACACAGGTAACAAACTAAATCGAAGTATCATGGATGATGCGCAGATATTTTGTTCAGCAAAATTTTTGCTTTAGCACAAATTACCAAAGTTAAAGTCAAATTTATTTGTTAATTGCAGAGAGTGAACTCAGAGATCTATCATTACCTGACAGTGGATCTCTCATTATAACCTCAGTCTCCGTAACTGAAATGTCCAGCCTCAGTCTTACTGTTTCATCTGGATCTGGTTCCACTTCTGCAATCTCCCTAGCAGCCTATCTCAAGAGGGGAGGTCATCCAAGTTTTGCAGATTTCAGTCAAGTAAAGCTTGTCACACAATTTGGTGGAGTTGTCATGTTCAGTCAAGTTGGTACTGGAGAATGGTTCCTTCTTATTTACAATGGTGGTGGAGATCTGGCAAATGTTAACATTGACATCACTGTACAAGGTAAATTACCTATGAAGCAATAGTCTAATTTTCTGGAACTTTCTTCTCTAGTTCAAATGTACACCTCTGCTTCTTACTGAGACATCTAGTTAAAAATTTCTGACATATTTGTCTATTCATAATCACACAAAAATGCTCTGAATATTTGAGCAAACTGTTGTTAATAGCTATCATCTGTGATTTTCATTCTATCAACTGATGTAATTTCAACCAGGTACTGTACATGTAAATGTTCTGTTGATGAGTTTTTTAAATTGTCATTCAGCCACGTCAGATGAAGCAACTCAACCCCCTGTTGTTGAAACAACAGAACCAGGTACAACGAAAGACCAAGAGGTACAGTGTCCGGAAACTACCCCAGCTGCACCAATGGAGTACACAGGTAACAAACTGAATCAAAGTATCTCAGATATCTTTCAGTGCATACTACCTCAACTGAAGTCAATTCTATTTTCTAATTACAGGCACTCAATTGAGAAATATTTTATTACCAAAAAGTGGATCCCTAATAATAACATCAATCTCTGTAACCCAAATGTCCAGCCTCAGTCTTACTATTTCATCTGGATCTGGTTCCACTTCTGCAATCTCCCTAGCAGCATACCTCAAGAGGGGAGGACACCCAAGTTTTGCAGATTTCAGTCAAGTAAAACTTGTTGCACAATTTGGTGGAGCTGTCATGTTTGATCAAGTTGGTACTGGAGAATGGTTCTTTCTCATTTATAATGATGGTGACGACCTGTCAGACGTAAATATTGACATATCTACGCTACGTAAGTTCATTTAAGCTTAAACAGATTACTTTCTTTAAAAATTGCAAATTATCTTTCACTGAAAGATTGCCTGGATATATGGAAAACCCATTAAAATGATGCCAAACCTCCAAACACTGTACCGACCTTCAAGTTGGGTGTAGTAATATCACATTACTATGAAAAATGGCAGGTAACCATTTATTTCAGCCACAACAGATGAAACTACAAGAGCTCCAAATGTTGACACAACAGACCCAGACACAACTAGAGACCAGGGCGTACAGTGTCCAGATACAACTCCTTCTATACCAGTAGAATACACAGGTAACCGACCATATTAAAATGTTATTTCTGAAATCCACACTGTGTATTTAAACAAATGACGTTTTTAATCCCATTACCTTCTGGTAGGTACCCAGCTAAGAGATGTAACATTGCCAGGAAGTGGATCCCTGATAATAACATCAATCTCTGTAACTCAAATGTCCAGCCTCAGTCTTACTGTTTCATCTGGATCTGGTTCCACTTCTGCAATCTCCCTGTCAGCATACCTCAAGAGGGGAGGACACCCAAGTTTTGCAGATTTCAGTCAAGTAAAGCTTATTACACAATTTGGTGGAGTTGTCATGTTTTATCAAATTGATGCTGGAGAATGGTTCCTTCTTATTTACAATGGTGGTGACGACCTGGAAAATTTGAACGTTGACATTACACTGCAAGGTAATTTGAACGACATGAAATTCTGTAGAATATTTAATTGTACGTTTCAGCGTAGACATATCTTCCTCCAATAATGTATTCCTACTGTTCTAGTCATATCAAACAGTACGGCAACTCCTGATATGGCGGCTACAACAAATGGCATGCAAGACGTTCAAACAACCACAGAAACAACTAGGGATCAGGATGTCCAATGTTCGGAACCTACTCCTTCCATACCAATGGAATACACAAGTAAACTTTTTAAGATTCCCAATACTTTGTGACCTAAATAGCCGTACCATGCGGATTTTCTGTGTTTAATTTGGATTTTATTCTCAATGGGGTGGATGCTCATTCACGCAAAGTATGAAAACTTGATTAATCGTTCACGAGTCATTGTTTTCATTGCAGTCTCATCAAATCAGGAGAGTCTCAACCTGGATTTAACCTCGTCTAACAAAGCATTTATCACGCTTGACATCACAGAAACCTCAGAAGTTGATATGATGGTTTCGAGTGGATCAACTACGTACGCAATTGTTTACATTTAATTCAAATCCGTACAAAAACTACTCTCAAGGTTTGATCACAAAGAAGTTTGAAATGTGGGTTTTTAAACTTTCAGATCAGGACAGGCATTGGCTGACATCGTGTTGACAGTTTTCTTTCAATTGGGAAGACAACCTAGTGTAACAGATTTTCATTCTGTCGTGAGGGTCATCGGAATAGGACAGTCGATAACATCTGCGATATTGTCACCAGGATCCTGGACCATGTTAGTCTACTCTGAAGAGACTTCCGGTGTAGAAATTAACATTGCCTTCGATATATCAGGTATTTCAATATCTACACAAATGATTGAGCGAGATTTAGTGAGTCAAAAAACAAAGTCATGCAGACCATAATAGGAAAACATGTACTACATAAAACGTATTGATTTCCAGCTGTGGAAATGACCAGTCAGGTGCCACACATTACCGACTCTCCACCCGCAACGAAACCCGATGGTGTGGATTGTCCCACAAGAGAACCGGGAACGGAGCCAATGGAATACACAGGTATGGCAGTGAGGAAAGAACTTTGAACTTTTGTCACGAAACTATTTACTTAATGTTAGTCTGAATTAGTCTACTTTTTTCCAGATTGAAATGAGACTTGATTATTCATTAAACGGTTTACAATTTGAAAAGCAAAAAAGAAAAATTTCATCCATCAGTTTTAATCACCTTATCTAAACCAGCCTCGCCATACTTTTAGTTTCAGAGGGACAAACGTTATCTGTCGGTATAAACTCCGGAACAGCAGTGATTATTTCCATAGACTTGTCGGATACTTTGGACGTTTCCTTGATATTCACGCAATGGGTTAGCAACGCACAGGCCATGAAGATTTCCATCTACTCAAGACTAAATGTCAAACCAAACTTTGCTGAATTCAATGAAGCGGTGAGAGTTGAGTCCGGTTCTTCAATGGTCAAACTTCAGTCCTATCGTCAAGGAACTTGGTTCTTTTTAATTTACAATGGAAATGACGAAACTGTGAACTTCGCTATCAGGATTGACCTCACAGGTAAAATATGCTTAAATTTGAACCAATAAATTTAATACACTGGTCGCAATATAAATGGAAAGTAAATCTGACGAAGACTGACTGACTGTTCATCACAGAACCTGATGCTGGTATGCAAGATCCTCCGACAACATCAAATCCGCTTCTGGAAACAACAGCTCCTCCAGTTGATACAACAACACAAGGTCCGTTTATTTCTCTTTTCTTTGGTCAAAGTTGACTTTGATATACCCACATTTAGTTTTGTGAATCACTTTAAATCAAGAGCCTACTTGTCTTTCAGTGAGTAATGGCGATGTGGTGCCAGTCGAAGTGTCTTCAGAGAGAAGAACGTTTCTCATGTTCACTGTCTTTGAACTCTCTGACGTGACCCTCAAGCCTATACAGTCTGGCACGGATTTCGACCTGAGCTCCACAGACATACGATTGTCTCTATACCTTAAGTCATCAAATGAGCCAAATTACGCAGACTTTGATATGGTGAAACCTTTGAACCTCCAAGGAGATACAACGTTCACATACCTGGCGCCAGGAACCTGGTTTATTTTGATCTCCAGTTCTGAAACCCCCACCAGAACAATGAGGATTGGGTTTGAATCTGCAGGTAAAGCTCGGTGTTCGCATGAGTGACTTCTCCATTAACTATGAAGTTACTTTCAGCAGATGGAAAAATTTGACTTCATAGTTAAAATTTTTAATATTTAATTAAAATATTTGCCCAGAATCAAGCCTGCGACTGAATTGTTCCAGAAAGCGTGTCCGATTAAATTCACATGGGCTTGGACCATTCTTTTCGACGTTAAATGATTCAAGAATAAGTTTTGACGGAACGTTATTTGTGATTCCACATTTAGCTTCTCCTGCTCGGTGTCCAGAGGACTGCAATTCCAGAGGTCGGTGCTTGAATGGAGTCTGCATGTGTAATGTTTACTGGTCTGGATCTGCCTGTGAAATAGGTATAAATCTCCATATATTTGAACAATAACTTATTTTGAAAATCTCTAAAAATGAAATGCTTTATTTACATTCAAGCTTTTCTAGATCATTGTTATTCACTTGGTCTTTTAGCGGAGCCAGTACCATGCATTCCTAACAACTGCACCAGTAACGGGCGGTACAATCCAGTCACCGACTCCTGCGATTGTAACGTGGGGTACACAGGACCTACTTGTGATTCACGTAATTTCATACCTTCTATTTGTGACATAATAATGAAAATAATAAATTTTGGTTTGACATTGAAGCGAGTAGTTTAAATCTTATTTCATCTCAGTTCATCTGACATTATGTTGGGAACGACTTTACAACAATCTGTTGGAATTGGACAGGTTGAGTGCTGTTTTCTTTCCAGGGATGTGTATTCCGGCAGACTGTAACAATAACGGACAATGTCAAGAAGGGGAATGTATCTGCTCTGATGGCTGGAAGGGTTCTGCATGTAACGAAGGTGAGCTTGCTTATGTATTTTAACTATTTTAACCTACACAAAATTTGTCGCAGAAGTGTTTCTGCGTATTTAATAAACATACATGTTCCGACAAGATCCTCAACCGGAAACATCAAAAATCGATACACCCAAAATTTGATAAGTTGACACTCTAATTTCTGACTCGTTGGAGTCAGTTTAATCATTGGTGGCTCTAGGCAGATTTTGATTCAAATACCTCAGAATTTTTCTTTTCAATGTGATGATTCGAGGAGCTATTTTTAACAATAAGTATTTATCATTTGTGATATCACGAGCCACCACATGAAGCGACGCCATGACGTCATATTTACTGATTTTTCAAAACAGAAACGACTGCCAAACTATCATAAACCTAATTTAATTGTACACGTGAATTCTTATTCTTGTTACAGTTGATTGTATTCCTCGAGATTGCAACGACCAAGGAACTTGCGTGGCTGGGAGATGCTCTTGCGATGCAACGTGGCAAGGGGATGAATGTGACATCCGTAAGAATCTTCATATCTACATGCAATCGTAGAAGTTACCAACTGCCAAATTTGCACCAGTGAAATCATTTTAGTTTCAGTTTTTAACACGAGAGACTAATAATTCCTGTAAGCTACGTTCATAAATTTCTCTAAATTTCTATTTGCAGCTCTTATCGCTTGTCCTGGGGATTGTTCTGGACATGGGTCGTGTAACAACCGGACTGGAGTTTGTACCTGTGAAGACCCTTGGACTTCGTCCGACTGTTCCTTATGTAAGTGTCCATAAGCCAGAACTCCTGAATTTGATCGTCTTGATCCAGAAAGCATATATCATTTTTACCCCCCCCCCATCCGAAGGATGGGGGAAGGTAATGTTTTCTCAGGCGTGTCTGTCCATAAGGGGGGGGAGGGGGTACCCTAGTCTATGGTCCCAGGTCCTGTCCAGGGGGTAACCCAGTCAGCCCCATAACTGGGGGTGGGCGGGTACCCTAGTCAGGCCTGTAGCTGGGGGAGGGTACTCCAGTCAGGCCTACATCTGGGGGATACCCAAGTCAGGACCTGGGACAGAGGTACCTCCCTGGGACAGCATAGGGGTACCCCCAACAGGATAGGGGTACACACCTCGCCCCCCCCCCAGACTGGACACGCCATGGGCAGGATATGCCATGGGCTGGTACACCTCTTCCGGTCATGCAGGAGGGCTTTCTTGTTATGGCTGTTATGGTTTCCTGGCACAAATCAGCTGGATATTACATAAAATTCAATTGTACCCGCTTTTCTACTTTTAGTGTCTTGTGATAACTGCTCTCCAAACAATGGGCAATGTGACAACGGAACGTGCGTCTGTTTAGAAGGCTTCACTGGAGTCGATTGTACTGAACGTAAGATATTTTTTTACGCATTGAGTTACATTCATATAGATCATGCTTGGGCTTAAAGTAAACAGCTTTGAACGCTTTAAAAATTGTTGTTTCTGAAAATAATCAATTCTTTTTCAGGACTATGTACCACCATCTGCCTGCAACACGGACAATGCGACAACGGAACCTGTATCTGTGACTTAGGTTGGGGAGGAATAGATTGCGTTACCAGTACGTGAAAAATAGATTTATCATTCCCTACACAGCCTGTTTTCTGGAAAGAAACTTGTCTGTCAAAGGCTTTCCTTTGATTTTGCCGCCTACTGTATGTGTTCAATTCATCAAAAATCAGAAGACAAGAAAGGCTCGGCACTATCCTAGGGATCATAAAGTCGAAAATAGATGTATGGTGGGTGCTCCAAGTTGAAGAGTGCAGATGACGAAAACAATTTTGAAGGATTCTCGATGTCCCCCTTTTCATTGTCTTGTATATTTTCCCATTGTAAAATATTTCTGTCAGATCAGTGTCCGCGGAACTGTTCCAATCACGGAGAGTGCATCAGGGTGTCGAATCAGGAGTCTAGATGCCAATGTGACTCCCCTTTCACAGGAAGTGACTGTGCGTCAGGGACTGAAATGTTGTGCAATGACGGGGTCGATAATGACGCAGGTTCCCATAAAACTTTTTTCTCACTTTGCCATAAAATCATTAAACATTTTTTAACAACGATGAAAGGTTTGTATCTCAAAAATGAACAATCTCAGCAAATGTTTTCAGATGGCCTTGTTGACTGTGTGGATCCGGACTGCTGTACGAATTCGGTGTGCGAATTGGATCCCCTCTGTATGGTGGACATTCTTACACCTGAAGACTTAGTCCAACAGAATGACACTGGCTCGGTATCACTGGCCTTTGATGAGACGATCGAGTTTATTTACCGAAACAGCTCAATCCAACTTGGATTGAATGAAACAGCCTTAGATAGAGAGTAAGAGTATAATAAAATTCTTCACTCTTATCATTTCTAAGTTTTATCTGTATGTGCGACATCCACCGTTTTTATCAATTCTTACTGCCCTTCAGGTGGTTCATTAATTCATATTTTTATGTTTTGAAAAATTTTCAGGATTAAAGGACAATTTCTTTGGTGCTTTTCTCAGCGACATCTCGTTCGGATTCTCTCTATGTTAATGAGATTTAACCAATCAAAAGCAATGCTCTTTCTGTATTTCAGTCGACTCTGCGTGGTAAGAGGAAAAATCACCACAGCAGCTATGACTCCACTACCCGCAGCCACAATAAGAGTCCTCAACAGACCGGAGTTGGGATACACCCGCAGCAGAAGAGATGGACTGTAAGTGAAATGTTCCAAGAAAACAAAGTGTCAAAGGTCTCGTCACTATGGTTATCTTTCTGAAAAACAAGACATCCTTCTTCATTGAAAAGTGAAGTGAAACTTCATATTTACAATGTATATTCTGATGGCAGGTTTGATATTGTGCTCAACTGTGGAGGAAGAGAGGTACTGCGAGTCTCCAGAGACAGTTTCATCACGGCTCAGAGATCAGTAGACACAGTGGCGAACACATACATCGACACCGAACCTATCTCCCTCATACCACTGGACACCAAGGTAGACCCTGCTTACACAGTTTTAGCAGTTTTTACAACTTTTAAGGTTTCCCTGAAAAGCTCACAGATTGTTAATTTCCTCCAAAGGTGACAGTGTTGAACACATCTGCAAACGTTGTGCAAGTAGCGCAGGCGAGTACTGTGGAGGACGATGATGGAGAGAGGACGGCGACGCTACTCTTCAAGCCAGGTACCACCGTCACTGTCGTTGACGAGAACAACAACACTGTGGTGAGGCCTTGTAATTTACCTTGATTTTATAAAAATATCGAATAAAAGATTGTAGTTTCCAATAAACTGTAATTCAATGTGACTTTTGCGACATATATTTTGCAGGAGATAGAAGAACCTCACGTGCGCATCTCAGAGTTTACTGTGGGACCGAATGGACAGAATGCTATGCCTGCCGAGCTTCCACCTAATGTAGCCTACACATACGCTGTCGAGCTCAGGTGAAAGTTAAACCAGCCAAAACTGTTGGGCTGTACCATCACACTTATTTATCCATGGATTTACCAAATTAAACAATGCAACTCAAGTACTCAAATGCATGAGTTGAAACGAATCTCCACAAATTATTCATCAGTATCCATCAACAGAATATCTGAATAGAGATATGAAGGTCAATAAGAACAACCAAGAAAATTATACAACAATACAAAGAGAACAATTTATTAATCTTGCGGAGAATCGAATTAACTGCGTATGATTCAAATCTAATATATCCTTGCGTTCATCTATTTAAATCGAACATGTGATCAAACATCACTCACTGAATGCTTCAACACTGACTTCGTCCTTTAATGTCGGACTTTTCTTTATGTAGCTTGGATGAAGCAACTGTAAATGGAAGCACCCAAGTTATGTTTAACAAACCTGTCCCCTTCTACGTGGAAGATTTTCTTGGATTCCCTGTGGGCTCAGCTGTCCCTGTAGGTTGGTGCATATTTTCCTCTGTCTATGTGAACAAAGTTACTGTGTAAGAATCAGGTAGTGAAAGTTTCACCAGGTGATTCGTAGGGCGCAAGGTGGCAAGGGCAAACAGGTGAAAGGGTGCAACGGCACAAACCCCTTGTGCCCTTTCAGCCTTGCACTCTCACACCCTTTCACCTCTGTGCCCTTTCACCCTTTCTCCTGTGCACCACCATGCCCCTTCACATGTGATGACTCTGATGAGTTACCAATTTGGGTTCACAGCAAGTCTAGTTTACCCAACCATGAAGGGTGAAAGGGCATGAGGGTAGGTCAAAACTAGGTCTTTGGGTCCCCACTACTTGTCAGTGCAAAAAGTTCAAACAAGTTTGATTACAGCATGTAGTGTTGAGGTGTCCCACCATCTTCAAGTAGAACTACCACACCATCTACATTCACCCAATGGCAAATGGCATTCATATGTCCCCACCATGGGCCCAATATTTTGGTACAAAAACTGTGACCAACCACTTAGGCGACTCTAACGTGCCACCGATAAAATAAATAGAAGCGAAACAGATTTACAACCGCTACGCGTCAACACGCCTGGACAAATAATAGCTCCTAGTACACTGTCAAGAAGCAAGTCCCATAATTCCCCAGAAAAATAATTTCAGGGATAACTAGTTGTGCGTGCGTAAAAATATAAAATATTTTGCACAATTTACAGGGTTCTACGACCGCAACTTGGGAGAGTGGGTGGCAGCTCCCAACGGACGGGTTGTGCGGGTGATCCTAGGTACAGGAGGATCGGGAGTCGATCTGGATGTGAATGGATTCGGTGAACCACCATCAGACGAGGAACGAGAACTCCTCGGTACCTGTCCCTTAATTTAACCAATTTGACAATAACATCTTGAAATGCAAGTGAAAATGAACACTGTTACACGACTTTGATTTCGGTGCATGATGGAGTCCAAAAAAGATATTCTTCCGACTGTTTTCCAGAAATTACCCCAGACGAGTTGCAAACTATAGAAGCGAGATATCCAGTGGGAACACATCTATGGAGAGCCCTTATGTATCACTTTACGCCTTACGATTGCAATTTTCCATACGGACCACCGCCCTGCTCGGCAGGACCGGGAGATAGCGATCCTCTACCAGGTATATTGCAGTATAGCACCCCTCCATTTCGTTCGAGGTATCTTTTCGCATGGTAATACTTAGCCCCTGTACCAAAAACATTTACCAACACACGTTGGTGTGTTTGCTTATCGCTGTCCTGAACACAAGGACAATCAAATTAACTATTTTGATTTCATTATCTTGCAGATCCTAATGAGTGTGATGAAGGCCAAACACCTCCTCCTACCCCTTCGCCACCATGTCCAGAAGGACCTCCTGGTGGTGGGCCTGGCACTGGGGGAGGACCAGGTACCGGTGGTGGACCAGGTACTGGTGGTGGTCCAGGCAGTGGAGGACCAGGTACTGGTGGTGGTGGTCCAGGTACTGGAGGACCAGGTACCGGTGGTGGTCCAGGTACTGGAGGACCAGGTACAGGTGGTGGACCTGGTACTGGAGGCGGGGGACCTGGTACTGGAGGACCAGGTACAGGTGGTGGACCTGGTACTGGAGGCGGCGGACCTGGTACTGGAGGACCAGGTACAGGTGGTGGACCTGGTACTGGAGGAGGAACTGATATTTTGATTGGTGGTCCTGGAGATGGCACAGTCATAATTGGTGAAGAGGGTAAGCAAAAAATTCTAACATACCCATATGGTCAGTGACCTTTGGTGAGATCAAAATAGCTCTGTTACGGGTTGAGGTGGTTTAAGTAATGTGTCAAAATGTGAAAAGATGTCAAATTGTCAAAAGGATGTCAAATGTCAAATAATCAAACAGCTGCACTATGGAAGAGGTTCACAAAAAAAATTAATTGAGAGAATGAGGTTCACACATATTAATGTCAACTTCGACATCACATGTGAAGGTCATCAAAATTAGTCGAAAATACTTTCTATGAACATTTTGAGGGGTTTTGATGACCATCATATGTGATGTCTAAATTGATTGATATGTCATTATGTGTGAACCTCACTGTGTCAAGGTATTTTTTATGAACCTCCTCCAAAGTCAAGCTGTTTGACTTCTCAATACATGACAAATTCCTGTTTCTCAATTGGTAGTGGATGCATTCAGTGAATTTAGTAAATATATTCATTGAATGTGTGAATATTTACCTGGTGGATGCTGGGGGTGAATTTATTACACATATTTTTACCTGAAAGTAGTAATGCTGGGTGGCATAAATTGATTCAATGTTTTTCTTAAAAATAGTAAAATTTTGTGACAAGTAGTCTTGGAACACCAAAATCAGTGATTTTAAGTGATTTGGTGAAGTTGTGAAATTTATCATGATCATGTCAAAATCTGAGGTTGCCTCACATTTTGCTCATTTCTGAAGTTAATTCTTGTCTAATTTTGATATAATACCACTAATTTCAAAGCTTAGAACCTCCTCTATAAAAATATAGACTGATATTGTCACTAGGAGGCCTATAAAATACCTAAAAATGACAACAATGTGTCCAAAAATTGCTGATATTGTTAATATTTGGACACATTTTTGCCATTTTTGGACACCTTATAGGCCCCCTAGTGGCAAAATGACTTAATATTTTTGTAGAGGAGGTCATAAGCTTCAAAATGAGTGGTGTTATATCAAAATCAACTTAGAATTAGCTTCAGAAATGAGCAAAGAGTGATAGAACCACACAAACATGTTAAACATGATAATTTTGAAAAATTCACTAAATCACTAAAGATCACTCAATTTGGGGTCCTGGAATTCTTATTTCACCACTTTTTTCACCATTCAAATTGCCTGACACTACAAGCAGTTAACCCTTTGTTGACCCTTCATGCCATAAACAGACAATTTATCTTTTGGCAAATTACTCAAATGGCCACAGCTTGGACACCAAACCCCCCCCAAAAATACTTTAAAAATTGCTCATTAAATTTACATAATATTATACATTTATGCCAATTTATTGCTCAAAATTCTAAAATTTGGGGGGGTCAAAAAAATTGGACAACTTTTTGACATCCCAAAAATAGGCACTTAACAGCCCAGCAAATGGCCAATCTGTGACATATTCAAAATCCAAACCAAGGTATGTAGAACCCCCTAGAACACACCTATGGACTGAATATTGATCAAATCAGTGATTGCCGAGTACCCTTAAGCCATCACAAATGTCCTGAAAAATGCAACTTTTTTTCACCCCCTTAAGTGTATCACACCCACCAAAAAATGGTCCCATCATATAGCCTTGTTATCTGCCCATCTCAGATCAAAGAAATATATGGAAGACTTGTCACTCCTTCATTGAAAAAAATTCATTTTCTGAAGGCACCCAATTTTAGAAAATTACTCATATGGTCCTGGAGTCAGCAAAAATTTACCAAAAAAGGTCCTAGGATATGTCATAAGGTGTCTTGAGTCCAAATTTGACAAACAAATTCCAATGGAAAGTGTCCCAAATTGCTGATTCAAAATGCTCATGTGCCATGCTATTAGGTGGTTTAAGTGTAAAGCACATTGCCAAGGAGATTGCTATGCAGTCATCTTGAATGCTTTCAAATCCAATAACATCAAAACTCAGACAAAGACCTTGGGTGTGGTGACAGTTCTTTGAACAAACACGTTCAAGATCAAGCAGATTAACTGTCCTAATACTGATTGGTCTTGTTGAGGGATTCGATTTCAGCACAGATTAAACCGCACATGCTTGACTGGACGTCAATTGGTCATCTGAAGAACATAGACTCCACCACGAAACTATTTTCAGTAGAAATTCTTTTACTTCAACTCTGTGATATCTTTGTTAAAGAGAGATTTAAAAACGGCTTAGCTTTGGGGAATAATGCAAAAAAAATGTTTGTCTGAAACATTTCAGGAGGCAGTGACAGTATTGATGAGGATTTCCTTGGAGTAAAAGAAGGATTTAGGAAGGACGGCTACGTACCTCTTTTGAAAAGCGGAAAACCGCATCCTAACAGGTTTTTTTTTTCTGATTTAGAAAAACATTTTCATACTTGAGTCACATTAACGCTACATACTTGTAACTTTTTTACTCTTCATAGTGGGGTGACTATTGGCAAAGGAGTGGATTTGAAAGGCAAGAATCGAAAATATTTTGAAAATCTCGGAGTGGACAGTAGACTTATAGACAAACTTGAACCTTACTTTGGTGTGAAGGGGCAGGATGCAGAAAATCTTCTAAAGCGGATGCCTTTGACGTTGACTGACCCCGAAGCAAATGATCTCAGTGACAAAGTGTTTGCTGGAGAACTAAATAGGATAAAGAGGCTGTACAACAACAAAATAGGTTAACGTTTTTCTTGAGACGTCATTGATATACTAGAGCATTCACTCAACCGAAACTTGTCAACAATTATTATCTATCTGAAAATAAATACTTTCAGATACTCTCATCGCTAACAAACCTACGTTGAAGCGATGGAGCCACCTGACACAGGCACAGCGCACCGTTATTACTTCCGTTTTGTACCAGTATGGTAGCCCCAGAAGGGTGGAGAACTTCTGGAGATACGTTACTAATCAGGTGTGATATGTATCCGTACCCCATGTTTGTCTAATTACCCCATGTTTGTCTAATTCATTTGTCTGACTGATCATTCTTTGAGCTGGAATCACACTAGACATCTGAATATTACAAGATTTTTTTCCAAATTGCCTCGACTTTTTCAGAAATGTTATCATCATTTTCCTGACTTTTTTTTATTACAATCTCAGACAATTACAACGGTCAAAGATTTAGCTTTAGTATTAACAAGTAGGTTTTACTTCAAATGATGATGTTATTATAATTCTTCAGACATGGAATGAACCCTTTGCCTTTTGTCCAAAAAGCCAGAATGTCTCTACCAGGCCATCTTTACTCTCAAACTCGCGAAGTGTGCCTGGAAAAATCATTCTCAAATGACATGGTCATTTACACACACCAAAAAGAGAACTATCACAACATAGGCAATTTTTTTTAATGTTATAGGATTGGAAAGGCGCAGTGAGAGAGTTAAGAGATTTCGGGGATGATCACCCTTCAAGAAGAAGATCGGAAGCAGATTACCTGGAAGGAACGCTTTCTGGTAATCATCGTGCCACAACATTTCTTAAAGTTAAAATATCATTTCCATAATAAGTGTCTTCATGACATTCTGTTGGAATATCTTTTATTTTGAACCTAGCCGGAACCTGTCCTCCGGATCTAATTTAGTAGTTTACAAAATGATACCCTCCACATCAAGATATCCCTCTCAACTAGGTATAATATAATGCACACCACACTTGCTACTGTCAAAGCTGTCTGCTATGTCACTACTTTATGAAGTTGGATCCGACATAAGCATGGACGAAACCATTGAACTGCTCAGAGACTTTCGATTACAGTATACTGTTCCATGTAAGTTGGTATCTAATAAATTTACACCTGGCTATAATGTTTTGTTTTACAGACAGGCGAAAGAAAAGGAACGTTAATGGTATGTTTCAGCTACCTTTATGAATCTTTTGTGGTTTTGAAACTGACGAAAATAAAATTCCACAGTTGCAATCATGCTGAAGTGATGCGAACTTTGATTTTAGATCAAGAGATTTGCACAGTGGCTGGAAGATCGTGCGGACAACTGTATCCAGTGGACGTTGGTTCACAGGTTTGAACTGACATACCAATACCTAATTCCTTTACTTTACTCATGAATTTGCTCTTTCTAAACAAGAAAAGTAAAATATATAAAAGTTCTATTTGAAAAAGAAGTCCTTATCAGGAAGATCTTTAAATCTTTTCCGAGAGAAAATTAGCGTTACATTTCAGTGGCTTCTTTCTCACTACATCAGTTCTGAGTACCCAATCATTTCAAACTGATGTTAGGGTATTTATGTTGGGTTTTACCTCACTTTTCAAAACCTAAAGATTTTTTATTTTCAGACACCAAGTCAGTTTCAGTTGGGCATCAGCGGTACTCAGTACCAGTTAGTATATAACAGCTTTCGACAGGAAGGTTTCAAATCCATATTAGAAATTCCAGTATCTGGACCAAATCTTCCAGATACGGTGCTGGCCATCTCAGTGGAAATCCAAGTGGGTTATGTACCTTTTTTGTTTTTATTTAATTTTGTTTTGCAAAATCAGTTTTTGTTTGGATATATTTCTTTTCCAATGTTCTTCATTTCATTCCAAGAAATGAGATAATTTCTGGTGCATTTTTAAAGTAGATGGAAATTTAAATGTTGATTCTTTTCGAAATATTGTCACCTCTGTGCGTTTTTGCGTGACTTTATTAGTAGCATGCTATTTTCACAGGTTGCTGGGCGAAGATTTAACGAGAAGCTACCTCCGACTCCTAACAGAGTGTTTACGTTTGTGTGGGATGGTAAAGATGCATACGGACGAAGAGTCGTTGGAAGTCCTGCTGTCAAAGGTATCGGTATTTATAACCAAGGGTGCTTACTGCAAGCACTGGTGACATGAACAACACACACAATAATGTCAAAACTGGTTAGAACTATCACAGGGAAGTACGCAAAATGTTAAAATTACGTTTGTGCGTGGTTTCAATTAATTCTTTGAATTCAGCGAAGTAATTGAATTAATTAAATTTATGTGAACAAGAACATGAAAGAAGACGACAATCATTCTATTTATGCTTTGTTAAAAACAGTTGCTATTGGATACGAGTATCCGCTGGTGTACTACGCGGTGCCAGCCGATTTCACAGCAAGTTTTAATCGCTTCGGGCAAGTAACATCCACCCGGGTGAGCAGAGCGTCAAGAACTGCTGACTTCCGGCGAGAAAGGGAGACCACCATCACCGCTAGCACAATGTCGTCCTCTACGGACGGATTCGCCGGATGGACTTTGGATGTCCATCATACATACGATGCTGTCAGAGGTATGAAATAAGTAATGAACCATTAAAACTTGAAACCGTTGTTTGGACTTTCTAGGTGTGTGTTTTCCAAATTTTGGAATAAAATGCAAGACTAACGTGCAAATTTGAATGTCCAAATGTGTACAGCAAGTTAAGAGCAAACAAAAGAACTAAGATGTCTTTTATCTTACTGCTTTTAACGTTTCAATTGTACACAAAAGGTCTGATCAGAAAAGGCACTGGTGAAGTCATTCAGACTAGATCGGTTAATTCAATTAGAACTATTGCTGGAAACGGTCAACAGGCTCTTAACTGCCAGGTAAATCAACCGTCTGTTTTCATTGTTTCCTTTTTTTTAAGTGAAATCAACAAATCAACTTAATATTTTGATGTTGTAAAATTAGCCTGTCATTAGATTAAGAATAAGTTTCTCGGAGACTTTTTCTCAAAATAAGAGCAAGATTATCTGAGTCAACAAGAGTAAAACAATTCTTCAGAGTTGTGGAGAGGGTGAAGCTCCATCAGTACGACTTGCGGGCCCTACAACCGTGGTGGAAGGCACGGACGGCTGCATATTCTTTGGAGATCGACAATTCATACGTAAACTGAACAACGGAGAAATTACCACTGTCGCTACTCTGCCTTGGTTTGTTAGATATCTATAGTTAAATATTTTGCACTTGTTTATCATACAAAGCTGAAGGTAAAATGCACATGTAATACATTTTTATACATCCACGTGCAAGGACTTACAACGATGCTCTGTAACAAAACCAACACAAGAATTTTGGTGTCTTATCTTTTCTTTTTTTGTAATTTTTTTTTTTTTTTTGATTACGTAGGACAGTAACATATCGTTATTTTATGACACTGAATCCCAAGGACAATACCTTAGTGCTTTCGGATCCAAACACAAGAAAGCTGTATAAAATTGACCCCACGAACACTGAGCAGCCCCTTTCTACGCTGGCCTGTACAGGCGAGAAAGCACCTGCCTGGGATAACCTCGCTGGAGACGGGGGATCTGCTCTGGAGGCTACTTGTAACTATCCTAAGGGTAATTTGTTTAATGTTTTTAACTTTAGTTACTTTTCATAACTCTCGTCAATTTTTCTTAGCTTTATTTAATGTTCTTAACTTCAGTCAACATTTCTTAACTTTATTTATGAGAAAAGAATGTCCTCACCGGGGACTGCCCCCCCCCCTCCCCGGAACTGGGGTACCCCCTTCGGGACAGTACAGAAGAGCGAGTACTTGATACACAGCACACATCGGGCGGTATGCCTCTTGCGGTCACGCACAAGGACTTTCTTGTCATTCTGTAGTTTTTTTCGCTCTGGTGTCTCACGTGTCACATAGAGGACCAACCAGACAAGACCGAAACATTTACCCAAATAATCAGTTACAAGATAAATCACCTGTGAAGCCGTGCCAACAAAAACAATGGTATCGCACTTGTGATGTTTTAGGAGTCGCTGTTGGAAAAGAAGGCAACATCTTTTTCATTGACAACAGAAGAGTACGATTCATCGGAAGTGATGGAAAAATAGCAAACTACATTGGAACAAATGGCCCCCCAAAATTTGTCTTAAATAAACGTACGTCAACTTTACAACTCTATAACAAAAAAGTGCATTTTAATTTCATTTCTGAAGAATAAATTAATTGATGAAAGTTATTAAATAAATTTTTCTACTTTTAGCAAGTGACCGGTACCTGCAGACATTTGAAAACGCATATCTGACAAGTCCAGAAGATTTGGCTGTGGATCCCCAGGATGAAGTTCTATACATTGTTGATGGGTGAATGACTCAACTCTGCTAGAATTGGCGCTTCACACTTTCATGTCGCAAAAAAACGCCAGTACAAACCAATAATGAGCGCAAAGTGTGACAAACAAAAATACATGCACGCCAAAAATACTTTTCACCTTTAATATATGAAATTAACAATTGCCTAATGAGAGCACGTATGTCGGAGATAAGTAAACGTGCCATTCCAGTGGTTACATGCGTTGCACTACCAACCCTATAATCGAGCCATCTGATAATTATTTGTTTCAGCGATATAGTGTGGAAAACAACCAGAAGTGGACACTTGACAGTAGTCGCCGGGGAAATACCATTTTTCAAGTCCAACCTCAAAGCAAAAGTTACTGGAAAACTGACCGCCAAAGAAACTAAACTAGACTGTAGATTGGTAAGGAACTCAAAAAGAAACGTGGCATTGAAAGCTTCAAAATGGATATATTTTTTATTATATTTTTATCATTTCTGAACAACAGACAACTACACAATCTTTATCGCTGTCCAACATAGGAACACCTCAGACTGTAAGGCTACAATGATAAACCTTCCTTGCGACCTAATTCTGCATTAAAGTTGTAATTATGTTGCTTAAAAGCTAGAAAATAAATTCAAATTAATCAGATCAAGGATTTTCGAGTTTTGATTGATCTTGATCATATTTGTTCTCGTTTATTTTGTTATGACTTATGCATAGTTGGGTGATGTCCATTTAATAGACTGGAGCAAAGTTTTCCTTAGAGTTGTCATTTGCGAGGTTTTCCAAAAAGTGTTGTTTTGATTTCAGAGAAGTGTTACAGTTGGACCAAGCGGCAATGTCTTTTTCTCAGCTAGCAACTACGCCAGATGCCACAAAGTGTACAAGCTGGAAAATACTGGACTTCTCAAGAAGATTGTTGGTCAGGAAGAGGTGTCATGTGACTGCTGGAACAATAATTGCGATTGTTTCAGCCCTGACAATGTCCACCCATCCAAATCTAAGGTTTATGTGCCATCAGCCCTGTCGGTTAGCAGGAAGAACAACGAACTTCTCATAGCTGATCAAGGCAAGTGAATCTTGAAGTCTCCAGAAGGATGGTTACGGTTTTGGCTGAGGTTGCACAGTACAGTTTGCTCAAATTCACATTTTTACCAAGGATTGTCCCTTCTTCTCCCAAAATGCCCTCTTTGGCTACAGACGATTTTTTTTATTTCTTTGTTGCAAAGTTCAAACTACAACAGATACATTATCAGTCATTTTGCATTTCTTTTCACCTTTCAAGGAAACCGGAGATTACGAGCCACTAGCCTTGGTGGAAAGAGCAGTCTCATCCGCTCTGGAGAACACGCCATCATCGACCCCACGGACGCACAGACACTCTACATATTCGACTCTAGGGGAAAACATCTACGAACCGCGGACGTTCTCACCAAACAAATACTTGTAAAGTTTATGTACGATAACAATGATAAACTCTCAGGTACGTTTCAAAACATCTGACGTTGTATAATTTGATAATTGCTGCCAAAGTTGAAACATGGCTACGACAGATAAATGAACTCACAAAGCTCCCACTTCAATGACCATACTCATCAAAACTGAAAATAATTTTAGGAATTTTATTTTGATTACCAGGTGTTGTGGATATCCTGAACAGAACGATGAACGTGGAACGATTAAGTGATGGCAGGCTCAGTGCTTTTGTGGCGCCGACTGGTGAGAGAACCGTGGTTACCGTTACACCAGAGGGCAGGCTGCAGACAGTCAATGACCCTTACGATAACTCCGCCACTTTTCAATATAACGAAGAAAACATGATGATTGGACACAAACCATCGTTTGGGTGTCAACAAAATTTCAAGTAGGTTTGCGATGTGGTATCTCTTCAATCAAACTACATTTTGAAAACTACTGATGATTTTAAGACATGGCTTCACAAATTGCTTCACAATTTTCAATCTTGTTAATCTGTATCACTTTGTGTATTACTTTGAATTTTGTTTGAGAAAACTATAGATAGATCAGTGCAATGAACCCGTCATGCATTCTTTCTATCTGGTGATTTCTCAAGGTGTAGTTGCTCCATTTTTGACATTTTAAATCTCAGACAGATCGATGAATTAATAAAAACATGATCAGACACCCGCCATGCTTTCTTGCTTACGCACAAATGATTCCTCTTTCTGAAGTATATTTCCCAACAAATTAGTTAATGTTTCTAATTTGAATAGTTACAATCAATACGGCAGACTGCAATCTGTAGACAGAGGAATGGGCCACGAAGAGACCTTCACTAAGTCCAAGGACCCAGATGGAGCTATTGTTACTAAAACAACCACGATATTAGGAAAGGAGTTCATCACAAGGGACTCGGCAGCTGAAGGTAGACTCAAACACAACAATCAATATCTAGCTTTCATTTAAAATGTACTTTTATCTAGTTTGCATTTAAAATGTACTTTTAGATTGCGTTAAACAAAAGTTTTAACAAATTAGTTTTTGAATTCTGTGGCATTTGTGGAGCCTCAGTTTCATGCCGAAACCGTGTGTTCATAATAAACATCAAAATATGGTGAATACTACTAAATAAGGTTCGCTTCAAAATCTTTTTGATCATTGTAGAAAGCGCCACGCGAACAGTAACTGTTGGAGAAATAGTCGACACACAAACCAGATATGAGGACGGCCGCATTGAACAAACTAAACCAGATGGCACTAAGGTAGTCAACCAATTTCAGTCTTGGATTGAGACGCGATATTCACAGAGTTTGAGTTCTGAGTTTTCCGATTGTGTTCTCTGTTTAGAGAATGATATTCGCGCGC
>JBCAUG010725644.1:0-12298 GCA_038406175.1 Haplosyllis leylae
GTCAAGATGTATCTACATAATAAAAATGAGGTTCCCAGCTTTAGCGGTTCAAAAGTTATAGCCTGAACAGACAGACACACTGACAGACACACAGACACACAGACAGACAGACAGACACACAGATAGACCCGACTGAAATTATTACCTTTCCGCATACGCGGATGGTAATAAACAATTTCCCACCAATTACTGCAGCCTAAGAAGGCCTACTTGTGAAAAAGTGTCAAGGTATTTTCGCGAAATCTTCCGAGCCTCCGATCCAACAACAGCTTTTGTTCTTACAGTGCGTTTTTATCGTGACAACAGCAGCATCATATATTAGACAGGTGCATAAGGATGAACGTATCACCTGCATTTTGACTGACGAACATAGTTATTAAAGTTCTTGCCTGATTAATTATGAAAGTGTTAGGAATTTTTCTTCTTAATTTCTTGTGGTTAATAAACGCAGCAATGACGGTTAAATTTGCCACAATTCCAACAGAAGCAACAGAACTCTGAATGATACGAATACTTTGTTCTCTGGAGGTTCCTTTACTAAAGTTTCCAGGGGACGAATTCAAAGTAACTTCTCCAATGGTAAATGTAGTATTATCTAGTAATGTATTTGAGTGTGTAGCAGATCCCATTGTGGCTAAAATTGAAGTGAGCGAAGGTAGAAGATGCAACTATTGGTAAAAACACTTAATATGTATAAGATGAAACTGTCTTTAGAAAGATTAGGCTGGGGTCCAGGTTAGTGTTGAGATCTTTAACGACGCCTGACACAATTACTTGCACAGTGTGCATTCTGAGTTTGGTACTGACTAGTTCCAAGAAATATATTGTTGACTTTTTCAAACATTTTGAAAACAATCTACGTTCGGTGGAAGAAACTAAATTACGACTGCAAAAGAGAGCTTTAAACATCAATTATGGGATTTTCCCAGATTCAGTTATGACTATTTATCCAATGTAGTTCTGTTTTAGATCCTTCACCGACTGCAAACCTATTTTCACGAGAAATAGGAAAGGAAATTCCCAAAGCATTAGTCAGCATCAAAATCCATATCGACGGCGTGGCTTCACTTTAATAAGCTTCTTTTTAATTAGGCTATAAAAATGTATCAGCTTAGCTGAAAGCACTTTCTTTGAGTCGTTTTTCATTACAAATAGCAATGCTTTTTTTACTGAACAAACTTTACCTGACTGAAGAAGGCAGAATCAATAACTGCTGCATAGATATAAATTTAAACATGGTTGAGTAAAAAAGGGTGTAGTTTTAAAGTTTGAACAGTTTTACCAACTGTACATAGTTAGAGTTCAAACGGAGCTGTTGAAATTAAAGGCAAAACTTTTTTCATGAAGATATTTAACTTCTACAGCAAGGTTTCGGTGAGTAATTTCATTACCTACTGGAATTGTTTATTTTAAAGTTTCTACACAAATGTGACTCAGCTCAATTTATTTATTCATTTAAATTATTTTTAAATTGCCATCCACAATAAAAGTTAGATGTGTATGTTATAAAACAAATTAAACAAAATGTCTGCTGCAGAAAGCAAAGTCACTTCAAACATAAAGAAAGAATCCAAAACAACTAGAAAATACGCAATTGATGTCGTGATGTTGCACCCTGACCTGATGGCTTGTTGCAGCAAGAAACCGATGTTTTTCAAAGTTTTCGATATTGCTGCAAAATTAGTAGACTTGTAGAATTCCTTTCAGAAAATTTATATTTTAAAGGGGAGATCCTCTGTGATTTGGTACTGGATGTCCCATCTTTAATGTGTTAACTGATTTGATCCTAAATATTTTCCTAAACTGTAACATTACCTAGTTTCTACTTAATTTCCAGGATAGAATTTCAGTAGCCTCATACAATATATATGCCAATAAATTTTCCAGTACTCAATAAAACCTTGTCTGGAATAAATCACCAATCACAACATGGAAATAACTCACAATTACTATTTACAGTTTTAATTGAATATAGTATATATTCAAAATGGTTTAATTCCTTTGATAGAAATAAGGGAAAACCAATTTAACTGATTTTACTGGTTGGCATTGAACTATACACTACTGAACGTGTTGAACTAGATCTAGATCTAATATCAACTTCTTGGGTTTTGTTGCAATGGAAAAATTGTTTCAAGGCTTCTTGGTAATCTCTGTACTTTATCAGATAAATAAATGGGTTAACTATACAATTGAATGAAATCATTAGGATAGTAAACCTGAAATATGTAGTGTTGAAGTTAAAATCATATCCACAGTTGTACATGAAAAACCAACAACCAACAGATAATATAACAAACTGCAACAATTAACAAAGTTTTGATTGTATTTTTCCTGGCCAGTTGAAATTTATCTTTACCAGGCATGACATGAATGGATGAATCACTGACGTTATGAGAATTTTCTGCTCCATAGTTATTTATCACCAAATCAGTATTGATTCTTCTAGTCAAAACCCACACTATTTTGCCATAACAGATTATAAGGACCAAGAGAGGTACAAAGAACTCAAGGGAGATCACAACGATACCCCAAGCTGTTTTTAATTCTTCATTGGGCCAAAATGCAGTTGTCCCGCAAACGCCGTCAACAACCTGAAATGCAAGTTAAGTTTGGTGATTTAAACTTTTGATGGTGGTACTACTTAATGCACACTTGATTAGGTAACAGTTGATGAAGAAATCGAATTATCTCCTGAAAGACAACAACGTCACTGCGCCAGATGTTCGGCATTAATGTAGGGAAAGCGAATGCAAACAGTCCCTTTTGCGCCTTAGGTAATTCTTTCTTTTACTGGCAAGTGAATTTTCCTTGAGTGGTTTTCAATGAATTCATTAAAATCAATGACAAAAAATTTAAATCCATTGCGAGAGTATTATTCGTGCAACCTCTTGTACAATAAACAATATGTCTTACTTCGGAACCACAGGGATAGATGCAACATATGACTTTCAATCAATTGCAATGGATGCAAGATTGTAAGATTTGCGGGAAAAATGTTTGTCCATTCAGGAAAGACTAATTCTTTTTGTAAATACCTTTGATGTTGGATTCATGTATGAGGCATTGATTACTATTCCTGATATCCAAACAAACGCAATGGTCATGTAAATATAACTCATCTTGAAATGAGTCCTGTGCCATATTGGATAAACCAACTCCAGATATCTACAGAAAAAAGAAGGCAAGATCTTGGTAATGTACTTGGAATTTTTAACCTAGAGATGATACATTTTGAGAATAAGAAATATCAGAAGGCAAACGAAAAAGGTACTTTTTGAGCTTAAACCGGACCATGTCTCCAAATCATTGCAAAATACATCTTTTTTGAAAAACAAAATGTTTGTTTCAAGTGCCATTAAATTTGCACCACATGCAATTATAGACCACGCACAGATGGTACGCACGTCCATAGATAAAGTTTGAACGCAATTTTTGACAAATCTTTTGTATTTTTTAAGAACAATTTGAACATTGAACAATTTACACATATTAAATAGTCAGCAATAAAAAATTCAAAGTTTAATGTTGTTTAGTGATGACTGAATTATGAGATGTTTGTGGATTATATCGTGCATTGAAATATATGTATTTGTCGGTGTATCCCACCCTGGTTTATCACACCACGATAGATAAATCACACAAGTTATGGAGATATTTATTCAATTTTACTGGATTATTGCTGGTTCGTTAGAGTGAGCATAGTCAAGCTGCTGATACGGACTTTGTTAGTGACTAATTTTAAGGAACTGAAATTGATAACAATTTTTTTCCTTGTGAATATATTTTTTTAAACAAACGTACAGTTGGTAGAGAATCTCAAGAAGGAATATTTGGTTACAATACAAAACCAATAACATTCTTAAAGAAGTTAGGAAAATTCGCAAACTGGTTGAAAAACAATGTAGTTTGTCCTGAGATCACAAATAAAATTCCAAGTTTTGTGTTGGGATAAAAAATCACTATTTTCCATTCTACATCAGTTCTAAACACTTTTTTAAAAAAAATCATAAAATGAGAAAAAAATCACATTGTAATATTTAGTCACTAATAAAGTCTGTATCCGCAGGGTGATAGTGATTGAGTTGGGGGTCTTAACATCTTGGGGTGTTAAGACCCGTGGAGCCTTTGACAGTTTCATGATGAGTACACTGCGGTCATTGGTTGGAATTTGTTTACACAAAATGAATGCTGTGACATCATTTTTGGACGTCATTTTACAACGTCACGAGACAGCATTTGGACTATATTCATGACGTCATTTTCTTTTTGTTGACTCATTTAGAGGCAGACTAGTAATTGGCACTTTTATGATAAGTAGGCCTAATTTAGTCTGCAGTGATGATGTCATAATGATGTTACATCACAGCAACTGGCCAGCCTGTTGTGACATTTCACGATCACGGTCGTTTTTATTTCATTACCTTTCAATTGTTAAACATATTAAGTTCCAGGTAGAGGTAAACAAACCTCCCCAAAGAACCATCTCACCGTTCCAGACCGCGCACTCTAGATCTCCTAATATTCCGTCCGCCTTGGTTTGGCTTTGGTCTTTTACAGTCACAGAATATAGTAGTAGTATCAATGAACAAAACAAATCGGCTGAGCTCTGAAACAATAACTACTATAAAGTATTAACCCTTTCTTAAATGATCAGTATTAAAAAGTAAGACAAAAACTGTGTCATTTTCATGACCTTTTGGACTTTTTTTTCAAATTGATGGAAATTCAAACGATGGGGGATGTGGGAAGGACTGCTGCACCAAACGCTCAAGGATATGGCAGTTTGTACTGTTAAAAATGGGGTTAAGTATTGGTTATTCCGGTGTGATAGGGTTTTAGTGCGGAGCTTATCAGTAAGAGTAAGTGCGTATGCTTAGGCACATGCCGTACCCTGCAAAATATTACACCAAAATTCATGGAATGCCATGGAGACCAATATATTGATCTGCCACATGCATGTATGGTGGTAGGAACCAATTTGGATTTTTTAAAGATTTGCTTCAAGGGCACTAGTTACTGATCATAGTGCACTGTGAAGTTAAGTGTATTGACTGATTATATGAATGATATTATTTACTTTTGAAAAAGCTATAGTTGATCAAAGTTTTTGGTTTTTAAATAATTCACTGATGATTATAATTCACAGAACTTGTTTTCTCATAATTCATATAAATAATTTTATCAAAATATTATATATATATATGTTTTTTCCTCTTACCTGATTAATTATGAAAATATTTGGAATCTTTCGTCTTAGTCTCTTGTGATTAATAAACACAACAATGACGGTTAAATTTGCGACGATTCCAACAGAAGCAACTGTGCTTTGTATGATACGAATAATTTTCTCCCTGGCATTGTTATTGCTAGAATTGCTTGAAGGAAAAGTTGCAGTGGCAGAAGATACAGCAGTAGATGTGTGATTATTTGGGAATTCATTTGAGTTAATTGTTAGATCCATGTCCATCTTATGATAAAGTTATAATAAACAACGGCGAAGGATGTGACTCCTGATGCAAATATTTTAATGTGTAAAAATTGAAGCTGTTTGTGGAATGGAACAACCCGAACCTTTGTTATTGTGAAATAATGCTTTACACAATTATTTTCACCCCTTGGATACGGACTTTAACAATGACTTAATACAAAAAGGGGTGTTCACAGTTTATTAAAGGTGCATCAGTATTTTAACGAAGAAGAAAATCGTGATAATATTTAGCAAATGAGAACTTCAAATATTCTTTGTTATTTTAGTAAAATTTACTTGGTTAAATGGGATTTTGTAAATTTTCTTTAATTCAGTAACAACTTTATTGTTTTATATGACATTCAAATATTGTAATTTTAGTTGCATTCTTTTTTAAAAAGAAAGAAGCAAAGAAAGATATGTTCTTTAATTTCTTATCTTCTGAAAATTGTTATTATTAATGTTCTGATCAGCAGCGTGATTTAACGTGAATGAAATTTGTATTTTAACTTTTATTGTAAGAATTTTCTTTGAGATTTTTTTTTATCAAATTACGCGATGTTATTCTCATTTAAGAAGCTAGCATTGTAATTGATTTTAAAAGCAACACATTTTCAAATACACTTAATTTTTAAACTGGGTTAAGTGGAATATAGTCACACACAAGTAAAGGTTAGGCAAAAAATGACATTTATTCATTGACCGTGATCGAATTACCTTATACTGAGAAGGAAGTTCCTAACTAATCTGGTTCAAAATTTATAGCGCAAACCGGCAAAACAGGTAAGTGTACAGGATATGTGTTACCTATCTACATAATCAGAGGTTATAAAGTGTGAGGTCTACATCTAAAACATATCATTATCAAATAAAACTACACTGGTACTACAAGGACAAGTAAACATAATGGTAATTCCTTTCTTCTTGGATTTTTTTCTCTGAGTTCACAAATCACCTTATTCACTATGAAATGACCAAAGGCAATCTAGTATAATTGCTCAAAAGAAACCCTTCACAATTAGATTGTACCATTAGTGAATCCTGGATATTTCGTATGTTTTTGAGGGAACCAAATTCTTATGTAGAATTTAGATTAAATACCTCAATTTATTCGTATTATCAGATCCAATTAACGGAAATGTCGATGAAGGGTAAAATATTTGGGCAACACTACAGTCCATTTGCAACTAGACGGGAAACATAAATTTCGTTTGATTTAACTAACTTTACTGGTTTCACTAGGTATCACTGATGAAGTTACACCAGATTTAACATTATCTTTCTGGTTTTTGTTGCAATGGAAAAATTGTTTCAAAGCTTCTTGGTAATCTCTGTATTTAATCAGATAAATAAATGGATTAACTGTACAGTTAAGAAACACCATTAGAACAGTAAACTGGACGTAAGCAGTGTTGAAATTTATATCATATCCACAGTTATACATGAAATACAACATTTCAATTTGTGACCAACAGATAATAAAACAAAGTCCAACAATCAATAATGTTTTGATTGTGTTTTTTCTGGCCAGTTGAAATTTATCTGCTAGTACTCCGACAGACTTGGTATGAAATGTTGAATGACTAATGATTTCAATATTATTCGCTCCAGATTTATCGATCATCAAATCAGTATTGATTCTTCTAGTTAGAACCCAGACTATTTTCCCATAGCAGATTATAAGAACCAGGAGAGGTATAAAGAACGCAAGGGAGATGACGGCGATTCCCACAGCTGTTCTTAGTTCTTCATTGGGCCACAAAGCAACTCTGCACAAACCATCGACAACCTGAAGTATAAATAAATGTCATTACACTTTATATGTTCATTTCATAATTTTGGCTTATTCATCACTGTTAAGCACTTTCAATGAAGACATCTTTTGATAAGTCAAGAGATCATCGGTACATAGATATTAAGAGTTGCCCATAGCAATGCACAGTCTCAGCCGTACCTTAGACCCACCGCCGCTACACGCCAGACCAAATAGACCTCGCTATCCTCTACGAGACCAACCCGTCTACATTTATATTTAGTCTGTTTGGACAAACAAGAAGTATTTTTGTCTCGAAATGGGAATTCTCAATTTGGACAGTAACTTGATTGGGGAATTCTATCCACTGTAGGACATTGAGAAAAACCATTAGAAGGTGATGGCATCTGGTTTTCTTTTTGAGCAAAATAGCATAACTGTATTGGGATACATCTGATCCATTCATGAATCTTCAAAACCTATGTGATTACCAATAATCTACAAACCCTCCCCTTATGCTCATAACGGCAGGAAGTTTAAAATCTATTCACTAATGTCACATCTATGGCTGATCATATCTTGTAATGCAATGAGAGAGTTTAGTACTTATTTCCTTTAGATATTCCTAACACATTCAAGTTTTTTCCTAATTAGAAACGCATTCTGTGGATTCTGATTCTGATGGATTGGGATGTACTAATTCCCGCTGTTATCTGTGTCTCCCTGGCACAGTGGCAGCATTTCTCTTTCCTACACAAGAGAGTTGGTTTGAATGCCATTTTTTACAAAAAATATTTTCTAAATTTTGTAGAATCTACAGACTGCAATTAGGAAAAACGAGATTGACATAAGAACGAATGTACACTGTCATTGATACCGATTTCAAGGAAATAAGCATGCCAAAAGTCAATCCTACCGTGGCAATGGGAATAATATACGCTGCGTTGAATCCTAAACCAAAAACCCAAACAAAACATATGGCCATGTAGATGTATCTCATCTTGAAGTGACTTCTGTGCCATATTGGATAAACCAACTCCAGATATCTACAAAAGTGACCTCTTTGATGACAATACAGCCTCCATCAACATTACGTAGTAATACTGACCCAAACTCACTGTCCTTATTCCGGCTAAATGGGTAGGGGGAGGAGGAAGGGGTAGGATCACTTGGGGGAGGTATCCACCCCCTCCCTCACTCTTGCATACCAGACCTGGGCATGGTCGGGGGTGGGGTAGGGTCATTCAGGGTTTCACACCTTTCCCCATGGATTATAGAATATTCTTTTCAGATCTTTCTTCGGCTGTGACATATGTAGCATGCTGCTTTGAAGCTTCGGCAACTTCAGCGGAACGCGATGGGTTCTGTTCTCATTTTGGATGCAGACAACACAACAGCTTGGCTATGTTAACTTCTAGTAACATTTATTTACAAGGGCCCGCTGAAATCCCTTCCCAAATTTCCCAAATGCCTGACATACCTTCCAAAAGCCAGAATTAAGTCTCAAAAATGTTTGAAAACATGTATGTCCTTCTGGACTAAATGAAAACTGTGTTCCCATTAGAATGTCTTGTTCTCCTCTTTTGATACGATTTCTTTATGACGTCACAAATTGAGGTCAAAATAACATAAATTACATCACAATTACATCACCGCTCTGTTCCCTGATAGGACAACTCAATGGAGGTGATGTCACTTTCCTGTAATCTGATTGGTTTAGTGATTTAGACCAGTCACATGACTTGTTTCTGGCTCTTGTTACTGTAAATAGAAACATTCCCCAGAACGTCTTCATCTTCTCAAAATAACTTCATTCTCGGGTAGGTTCCCAAACCAGAATGAAAATGGGTCCCCTCGAACTCCCTGTTACAGATAGTTCATTTAGTTACATTACTTTTTCGTTTTACCTTTCTACAGTTAGACAAACCAAGTTCCACGTAGAAGTGAGCGAACCTCCCCAAAAGAGAAAATCAGAATTCCAGAGATGACACTCCAGATCTCCTAGTATTCCGTCTGATTTGGTTTGTGTTTGGTCTTTTATTGTCAGGGAAAATAATAGTAGTATAAACGAACAAAACAAATCGGCCGAGCTCTGAAATTTAAAGTATTTATCTCTTCTTCACTAGATAGCATTTCATTAATATTCCTCCACCCAACCTTTGCCATGGATGATGGGAATTCCTATAAAATCTTAGCATTCCATCTTGACCAGTTATTATCTGTACATTCCTTGGCATCTGGTCCTTTCCGTGGAACGCAGATCTCTCTCCTGCCTGATTATGGGATAGGGATGCCCTTTGGACAGACTTGAACATAGATATGGAAA
The DNA here is from genome assembly GCA_038406175.1 of Haplosyllis leylae. Classification (NCBI taxonomy): domain Eukaryota; kingdom Metazoa; phylum Annelida; class Polychaeta; order Phyllodocida; family Syllidae; genus Haplosyllis; species Haplosyllis leylae. The sequence goes on from JBCAUG010725644.1 coordinate 9,550, forward strand.
AATTACCTTGTCCCGTATATACAACGTGTATAAATGACAAGACACAGTGCTGCTGTGTGAATGCTTGTCTTTATTGCAGGAAATCAGTTGTACATTAGCCGTGAGGTATTACTGAAGTGCCCACTGGCTGCTAGGGCAACATTACATATTTGCGAGGGTGTGGCCTTGCGGTCTTACTGTTAGACTTGCCACGGTCCGACACAACGTTCATGGTAAACAATGATTAATGTAAATGTCCCCAATATTACTCTTTATTTAGTCCTTTCAATATGGCGCCCTCCGGTTAGTAACTGGAGTATTCAGGCAACATTATAGTTGTAGACACCGGGGGAGTGAGTATGAATATCATTCCTACTTGTAACACTCCCATTGGTCTGGAGATCTTGCAGGGATGTCTGATTGGTCAATAGGGATGTGCATATAATGGAGAAACACTGTTTGGTTACATGGGAATGGGGCTCAGTGTAATAGAGTTATGATCAGTACATGTATGCAAAGGGAGGGGGGCTCACTCATCATAACTACTTAATACTGTGTACGGAATAACTGCTATATTAGACAGATTATACTTGGACACGCTCCATAGGCTATATTAACCTGTTCATAAAAATAAAAGATAACATTTTGTATAATTTCTATTCAGTTTCTTTCACATAACAAACGAAATCGAATTTTCATACACTAGATTTCAATCTTTTGAAACCCTGTTCTTATACAAGCCAAGGACGCCGAGTAACATAAATGTATGTCTCGTCCAATATTGTCTGAAGTTAGAAATTAGATTACATTTTGCACAGGAGATAGCAGTTGCGGGTTGTTGTTTGAGATTGTTATAAAACAACCACCATTAAAATCATCTTGACTAAAATGTCTGAAAGCACGAACTATATTTCTTTTTGTACTCTTGCGCAAGGTTTACAATGCCATAATTTGTACATGTGTCCTTCCAATCTTCCTGTGATAATATTTATTCAATAGTATTTATTTTTCTTTTAACTTACTTGATTAATGATGAAAATATTTGGAATTTTTCTCCTTAACTTCTTATGGTTGAGGAACACAACAATGACGGTGAAATTTGCAACAATTCCAACAGCAGCAACTGAACTCTGAATGATACGAATAGTTTCCTCCCTGGTGTTGTCAGACGTAGAGTTACTTGACGTGAAAGATACAGTCGTAAAAGATGAAGTAGCAAAGGTGTTATTGTTTTGAAATTCATTTGAGTCAACTGTTATGTCCATCTTATGATAAAGTTATAATGAACAACGGAGTATAATGCGACTCCTGATACAAATATTTTAATGTATAAAAATTGAAGCTGCTTGTGGAATGGAACAACCTGAATCTTTGTTATTGTGAAATGACGCTTTACACAATTAATGTCACCCCTTAGATACGGACTTTAATAGTGACTGAATACAAAAGGGATTGTTTACAATTTATTGAAGGTGCATCGGCTTTTTGATCGAAAAAATTTTAATTACATATAATATTTAGCAAATAAGAACTTCAGACATTCTTTGTTATTTTAGTAACATTTACTTAGTTTTTGATAGGATTGTGTACATTTTTGTTCAATTCAGATACAACTTTATTGTTGTTGTTTTATATGCTATTCAAATGTTGTAATTTCAGTTTCTTTTTTTAAAAAAAAAGAAACAAATAAGAATATATTTTCTTTAATTTTTTATCTTTTGAAAATTGTCATTATTAATGTTCTAATGTTGCAGGGTGATTTTACATGAATGAAACTTGTATTTTAACTTTTAATGTAAGAATTTTCTTTGAGATGTTTTTATCAAATTACGTGATTTTATTCTCATTTAAGAATCCAGTATTGTAGAGTCTAATTGATTTTAAAAACAACACATTTTCTAATACACTTTTAAATTGTGTTAAGTGGAATATAGTCACACACAAGTAAAGGTTAGGTAAAATATGACATTTATTCATTGACTGTGATCCAATTACCCAAACACCTACTGAGAAGGAAGTTCCTAACTAATCTGGTGCAAAATTTTTAACGCAAACCGTCAGACACAGGTAAGTATACAGGAAAGGTGTTACTTATCTACATAATCAGAGGTTGTAAAGTGTGAAGTCTACATCTAAAAACATACATTGATATCAAATAAAACTACACTGGTACAACAAGTACAAGTAAACATAATGTAAGGAGAGCAAAACTTGTCATACGTGGACATGGGCTTACGTGGACCCCCAACCAACCATGGAAAAAATCTGTTCTAGTTTTTTCAAAATAGAGAGGTTTTCATCTAATTGGATGAATTAGACGAAGTGGACAGATGCAGTGGTGCATGAAATAGGTGCTTTTTAAAGTTCCCCACAAGCACAATTGACTCTTTGGTGTAGTGGTTAAAGCAGTTGGAATATAAGCATGAGATCCTGGACTTGAACCTGCTTTGGTAAAAATTCTTTTTGTCAAATTCATCTAATTAGACAAGACTTTTGAAAAAACTTGCATGTATGGACAGATTTTTGTTCATTTACCCCCTCATAAATAGACAAACTTGTCATATGCGGATGGTTGACACTAAAAAATGCACCCCAGAACAAATTTACTTTTATTTATATGGACACCTAGCTGTTGCTTGTAGGGATGTTTTAGTAGTTGTAATGAACTGGGTCTTAGATAGCCCCAATTCATACACAAGGAGGGCAAAGATCAAAGAGAAAAGTGTGAACCACACATTGCAAAGAGAATATTTAACAGAATAAATGAATA
>JBCAUG010725655.1:0-12298 GCA_038406175.1 Haplosyllis leylae
AAACCAGACCTGAGTACCCCCCGGGACCGAGTACTCCCCCAGGAATAGGTCGGCTATGCAGCGGGTGGTATGCCTCTTGCGTTCATGCAGGAGGACTTTCTTGTTTGGAAATACTTTTGAATGAATTAAAAAACTTTGGCACGTGCCTCTATTCATTGTAAAGCATTTTCGAATAATTTCACTTTTAAATTTTTAATTGTTCTACTGAACACAATACAAAGACAATAGGTTCAAAATGAACAAAATATACTTAACTTCATTTCAGAAATAGGTACATTTAAATGATTTCCAATGAAATCAGACATTTTTCAATCTTCTTTACAAAGTTTCATACACAGGAGTTCACTTGCTCGTCAGCTCAATTTCTAATCTAATTACAACTCTCTCATTCTCCTTCTTCTTTTCAAATACAGAATCAATTACTTCACCAAATTTTTCCTTGACCTTACTGCAATCACACTCACATTTACAAACTTTTTTTGCCTCAGCCCCTTCTCCTTTCGACTCTATTTCTTTCAAACTGCCATGGGGTATTGTACGATGCTCTGACATTTTTGCATTTGGTTTCATAGCTAAAACCTCAGAGAAACACTTACACTGATCATTGCGAGTAACCTGATACTAGTCAACAGCTTTTGATCTATGACCAGTCAACTCCTTTATAAGTTTCCTATCTACCCCAGCCTGGAATAGACGAGTTGGGCCAGATCTACGTAAAGAGTGGTTAGTGAAATAGCCATTGATTTTCGCATCACTAAGTAACTGCTTCACAACCTTTGCCAATGTATTGCTACCTACAACTTTAGTTGTATACCATTGAATTGGTGTAATCTTGACCTTCCTCTGCAAGTAAAAATTAGGTCTCTTGTAGAAAGGGGGCACAAACTAAGATACTTGTCTGTGAGCCTCACTGGACACCAGTCAACATTTTGACTAGGGTAGACCCATACAACCTTGTGGTCATGTCTCATGTGTGCCAGCCCCCCCTCATTACTCTTAGTACAGGTATCCTCTGAATACACAAGACACCTTACTCCATTATCATCACGTTGGAAAGCTAGCTGGGAGTCCCTGTCTGGCATTTTCCTTCTGAGTAGGTAATGCTCCTCAATGCCACGCAAAGCTAAGTTTATACCTAACAAGAAAAGCACTGTGTCCCTGAGCTTATCTGGATTATCTTCACCCAAAATATTTCTCAAAAGCATACTCAAAATTCAAACTCTGAAAACGTGGCTAAAACAAAAATGGAAATTTTAGTGGAAAATTCAAGTGTTTCCATTGGCGAATATAAGGAGCCGCCCTGGGCGTCCCAATGGACAATTTTATTGAAATTTTGCTCCTGCGAAGAATACCAGCTCCTTCCTTGAAGTCCTATGTTAATCCCAGATTCGTTTGTCACATTGAAAGACATCAAATTAGAACTAACCTTGTTTGAACTGTAATTTTACTACTACCAATATTTTAAATCTTTAATGCACAAAGTAAAATTGAGATACAATTTCACAAATTAGACTAAAATTGTGCACCAAGAAACAAGCGTGAAGTTTTTCTAATTTTCTTCGTCAATATTGTTTGATGGAGCAAGGTACTTAAAAAAGTCCACAGTGTGAAAATATTTGCTCTCATTACGAATGTTGTTGATGTTTAATCAAGTCAGACAGGCTACATTGTTGCAGCTTGCTCTGTGATGTTAATTTACTTTTATTTGTTTTCACATCTTTTCTCAAAAATTACCTTTTGAAAAGTAAACAGAGTTCAAAGAACAAAAACAAAAAGACAACGTTTACATGTTCGGATACAAATTTTGTATGTATTTGACCCCTTGAAACCAGGTTCTTAGAAAAGGGATCCCAGTTCCTGGATCCGTTGAAACTTATACTTAACTGCACTTGAGTTTGAGCGTTCAAGGAAATTTTGCTGAGAAATACTACCTGAAACTATCCTCTGTCTAGTATAATTTGAGTTGTTTTGATGGACAAACACAAAAAGACGTTTATTAAATGACAGGTGTTTAAGAAGACATATTTCAAATTCTAAGAAGTAAATCATGATGACTCACTTCAATAAAATGGTCATCATTGGTATCATAGAACTAAATTTTAATCCTCTTGTCAAATGTCTTAGATGGGGATGGACCTTTGCCCCATGACCTACTATTACATAAAACAATGTCGAGATTGTGTTGCCGTCTGGAATGAACAAGATAATTCTTTCCCCATTTGTGATCTTTTATTTTATTCAAAATTCTGTCAAAAGTTTACAAGATGTCTTTCAGTAATGAAGTGCTGTATCGTAAAGTACTACAAATGATATCGTCATAGGCAAAGCACACATACTTCTCTTCAATGTCAATTAGAAAATCAACTGCTTCGGGACCGATAGAACGTTGTGTCTTAAATTGTTTCCTTGATGATTTAATAAGCTAATAGGTGTCCGTTTATCTTTACTCTGGGATAAAATACTAGTAATCATAAATTCACAAAGTTGAAACTACAAACAAATGCAATATTCTTGGAAAACAAACAAAAGCCCGAAGCTGAAAATGACAAATCGAGTTTGTTGTTCTGTCTCTGAAAGAACTTTAATGTTTTTTAATATACCCACAATTAAATATTGTAAGGTGATAAATGTATATTATTGGTAGAGGCAAACAAAAAGTTTACTTCACTGAAAGATAGCTTAGCAACCTGAACCTTAGCAACCAACTTTGTACGTGAATACATGAGCGTTTATTAATATAAATTTATATTTATATATTACAAATGAATAAATATCCAAAGTGTTCGTTCTACAAAAGTTCCGTTAACTATGTTTTATTCACTGAATTCCAAGTAAAAGACAAAACGGAGCAAAATTCGTGCAACGTTGTCAGTGTCTGTTATCTCTGATTTTTGTTAAATAGACGGCATACTGTAAATCCCTTGCGACTCCACCATTTGATCACTAGGAATTCTGAATTTTATTTACTTTGGAATTTCACCTTAATTTCGATCTCCTCACCTTCCTCCTCTGTATCCTCATTGTCTTCGTCATCCCCCTCTTCATCTCTGATTGGACATTTATCCACGATACCATTACGGTAGGTGTTCACTGGAATCCATTCCCAATCTGGATACAGCTTCAACTCCACGACGACCTCATATGGTAAACCCAGGTGTTCAATGGAGACTGGACTCTCCACGTGGTATTCCTTCTCCTTCTTGTTCTCACCTGGTGTGGTCACATAGATAAAGAATGGAAATCCTTTGATGAGAACACACCTGGAGTACACATCAGTTGTGATTCCATTGATTTGCATTGGATTGTCCCAGTTTGCAATCTCCACCTTTCGACTGTTGTTGAAACGCCTTAGGTACCACTCTCGTGTCTCCATGGGATCAATCTTGTCACCAGCTTTCATGATCAGATCTCTGGCTTCTGGAATGTCGCCAATTTCTTTGAGTAATGAAAATAGGAAGTGCTTTTCAGTTACAGGCAGGTGGATTGCCTTCAAAACTTTGAGTACATAATCAGGTTTCTTCTCTTGTGGACATGATTGAACCTTGCTCCAAATCAGATCAAAAAGTATTTCTTCATTTTCTGCTGAATCTTTTTCATCAATCATGGCAGCCGGATGTTTGATGATCTCCAGCAATGGCTCGACCGGAAGTGCAGATAGATTATCTTTGTTTACTTTTGGCAGATGATCAACAATAAATAGGATACAGTTTTCCCTGAGTTTGTTGATATCCATCTGAGCTGCAGCTTCTAATAATTTGACACAGGTTTCCACATCTGTGAATTTTTTAATGAACTCACAACTCTTATCAAGAAGAATATCACATCCAAAATAATTAGCCATAACCGCCATTTTGAACACATTTTCCTTGGCTAAAATTATGTCCCCACTGTAAGCATATTTTAGTAGTAGTCTCAAATCTTCTGGACCAACAAATGGAAGATGCACTTCAGTTGAGGTTGACTCCTTTAGCCCATGGGAGAACATAGACCTGAAGTACTCAAAACGAGAAGCCAGTATCACCTTGTGAACTTTTACGGGAACTTGATCTGGTCCAACCAACAAGGTCAGATCAGTCAAAAATCCCTCCTCCCAAAATCTTTCTCGGTAAAGAAATGTTGTATCCTTGGAAATAGACGGGGCATCCACCCAGAAGGAACAAGCACGATTGCTTTTAGACTTTTTCCTTTTTTCTACAATTTTAATGAATTCTTCTACGCCAGCCAATATCTAAAATGTTAAAATTTTATAATAGTGTAATTACAGTACCCTGCGGACCAAGACTGATTCCTATTTCAATTTTTCTCCCGTTCTCTAAAATTTGCTGCAAGGAACAAAACACACAAAATCGGGCCTGCAGAGGCAGGATTTCCAAGGTAGGGGACCCAAAAGGAGGAGGCAATAAACTTATTACTGGTTGAACTGCACGAAAGGTTGACGTTATTCCCCTGCATCTTTACTTGCTTATGTGCCATGATCCACATTGTAAACCGTTGGTGCTGCACTTGCAGTATTTGACTTTCAGTAACCATGTAGTCCTAATAAAATTTTAAAAAAACTTACCATATTCACCGGTGCAGTCAGTTGACGTTTGTTATCTTTCATCATCACAGTCTCGGTATCTGAAGTCATTCGAGGAACTGAATTGCAAATGTAAAAAGAAATCATTAAAGTAATCTGCACATTCAGCAAGAATAGATCTGTAGCAAATTCAGCAAGTTTTTTTCAAAATTGATGAATTTGCACATAGTCTTTCAAAAATACCTGAGTTTCAATATTCAAACAAAACAATCCACCTCCAAAAATATTTAGAAGCAACGGGATTCGTGTTTGAAGTAATATCTTTCCACTAACTCTGTAGCGTTTTTCCTGCTGACGTCAGCAACACAAAAAAGTGGTTTGAGTTTGAGTTTCGAGTCGCACTTTTGAGTTATGGTTTTTGACCACTACAAATGCAAGTGCGCCGCCTTACTTGTGAATTGCAATCTGTCTACTCTTTGCAGAGAGTCACGAACAAGAGCAGGTCTACAAACTTTTTTGACTTGCATATTCAGCAAATAATGCGGTCCGGCTGCATTGTGCCCAAATTGTGAACACAAATAATACTAAAGTTAATTCGTGCAAACATGCTGTTTATTTATATCCTTATTCTGTGTATTTGCGCAATGGTGGTTAGTGTGAAAATAAGTTATGTAAATGTCTTTACTTGATAAGTGAACTTTCATGAATACGCTTTAAATCACGCTCTTCACAGACGTCAGCAGAACTAAAATAAACTGTGGTGCATCGAAAAATCTCCTGTTCATTTCAGTAGCGGATCTAAGGGGGTGCCAGGGACCCGCGCCCCTGAGTCCGATTTCTTTAATTTTCATGCAGTTTTCGAGAAAAATAATAGGTTGGCACCCCTAACTTGGGGGTTGGCGCTCCCATGTCTGGGAAATCCTGGATCCGCCACTGCATTTGTTTAATAAACATGAAATATGTACGGCTCTAACCCACCCCAGCTTTGGTACTATCCCCCTAGAAGGACCATTCAGGAGGGACCATACAGGAAGGAGGGTGACCATCCTCACAATCCACAGCCTAAGTTCGCACAGGGAAACTGGGCGGTGTCCCTCCAGCCGAGACGCTATCTTGTTACCACCTTATTGTTCAGTTCAACATGAAACATTTGATCCAAATAATTTTCTTCCAGTGAGAAAAACATCTGTCAAATCCATAAAAATCTGAGAGTTCTGGAAGATTCAAATGCGATCAATCCTACGTATATTTTAGACTCACAAATAATAACAGTGATATGTATCATGCGTTGTTCGATGTCTTCCTCCTGTTCTTGAGTAAAACTTGTGAGCATGAATTAGGACTCCAGTTTGAAGTAATTTTATCTTGATAGGAAAAAAATGAAAATGTATCTCCCAATCCATTTACTGGAGTTTGACCCTCATGTAAAACTTTCCTTCTTTATCTTTGTAGGATTGGTCCATTGGACATTTATCCACGACTCCGTACAATACGTATTTACTGGAATCCATTCCGATGTGGAGATCTTCTTCATCTCCACAATGACCTTGTAAGGTAATTCAAGATGTTCTATGGCCCATGGACTCTCAACATAATATTCCTTCTGGTTCCGTTCATCAAGGGATCCTTCGGCATAGATGAAAAAAGGGAATCCTTTGACCAGACCGCCCCTAGAGAACTCGTCAGTTTTGATTCCACTGATCTCGATTGGTTCATCATATTTACGAATAGGAAAATAAGCGCAACTATCAATGCGCACAAGGAACCACTCCCTTGTTTCAGCCATATCTTTCTCCTCTTCGGCCTTAATGATCAGTTTTCTGGCCTTTTGGATGTGTCCAAATTCTTTCAGGAGAAAAAACAGGAAACCTTCAGTAACAGGGATGTGGACAGCTTTTAAAACCATTGGAATCCATTTGGTCTTCTCTTGCTTTGGAAGTGACTTTATTTTCTTCCAAATTAAATGAAACATTTGTTTTTCATTCTCTACACAATCGTCTGAGGAGATAACAGCAGCCGGATGTTGGATGACCTCTAGGAGCAACTCAACTGGAAGTGCAGAAAGGTCATCTCTGTTCACTTCTGGCAGGTGATCCAGAATGAACCAGAAGCAATTATTTCTTAGTTTGTTTATATCAACTTGATATGCTAGCTCAATCAATCGTGTGCAGTTCTGCAAACTTGTAAACTTTTTGATGAACTGGCAGCATTTGTCCAGAAGATCTTCACATTGGAAATAATTTGCCATGACTATTATCTTGAACACATTTTCCTTGGATAAATTTGTTTCTCCACTGTAAGCGTACTCCAGAATTAATCTCAAGTCCTCTGGACTGACAAATGGAAGATGCACCTTACTCGAAGCTGAATCTTTCAGTCTAGCTGAGAACATGGTCTTAAACTACTCAAAATGAGCCGCGAGAATCACTCTGTGGACATTGATGGGAATTTGATCTGGACCAACCAACAGAGTGAGGTCTGTGAGGAACTCAATCTCGAAGAAGTTGGTGTAACGATCAAAAACTTGACTCTTGGAAGAGGATGGAGTCCAGTAGGAACAGATCGAGTTGACATCTTCTTTTTCTCTTGCAGGATATCTGAACATCCTGCTACAGCGTCCAAAATCTGCGGAAGAAGTCCACTTTTTAAATTTACATTTGTAATTGAAATACATTCAATCCTTCTTATTTCACTGTAATGTAACCGCTAAACACAAAAAGCTAACTATTCTACGATTCTATGAAATTAGACAGTTTAGTTGTTTTTTTTCAGTTTGAGAATATCTAGCGCAAGCAAGTTTGTACGCACTGTAGAACTTTCGATGAGTTCTCAATTTTAATATCCTACAAATGTTTGTGATTAACGGCAAAGGCACTTCATCAATTGTTAAATTGAAAAAAAAAAACACCAAAGATTTTTCAGATTCTAGTAACACTTTTGATCAATGGTTGTTAGTGGTATTTGGAAGGAGTGGGGGACGTGGGGGCGGGGGTCAACCAATTATTTGGTCAATTTTTTTATTGCGCATACCCTGATAGGATAACTTTAAATAAATGCCCCAAGTCCATTGATCATTCCTTACTCAATCACTGACACTCAAAAACAGATTTTGGTAATGTACCATGTACACTGATGTTGCCATCTCTTCACGCGATCGTTTCTTTTTCACAGTCTTCTCTCTGTTTCTCTGCCTTGGCATTAATTATCTCACCTTTCCTGTGGTTACATTAAGCAAAGTTAATTATTGACTCCAAAATAGTAAATATATTTGGCCTGATCAATTCGTATCAAACAACTTGGCTTTTTTCACCTAAAATCATTTTGAGAGGTTCAAAGATTGCTTCCCACACGGGGATTGTTCCTTTCATGTTTTGCTTCTTAAGACAAGAAGTGATCTAATCACTTTTAAAATCCTGTAAAAACATTATTTTGTACGTCACTATTGGTAAAATTTGATTTCTAGTGTCCTCAATAACCTGTCCTGCTTCATTATCTTACTCATCTGGAAATATTTATGTCGTCTTGTTGTCCAGACAATTCTAGAATTTGTTACGTAATCAAATGAACACCAAAGCTCATCAAGTTCAAAATTGTAAAAATGTGTAATGGGGTGCTGAACACACAAAGACAACTGATGACAATCTAGGTGTAGAAACACACATTACATTACAGCTTCTTTCAATTGTGTAAATCACAGGTTGAAAGATCCATAACCTTGCTGGATTCGAGTGCAAAATGTAGTACAACTCAATGCAATTTGAAAGAGTTTTCAACATTATTATGAGGACAAGTTCTTGAAATGTTATATTCTGAAAAATTATTTCCACGGAGCTTTAAACAAACCTATTTTTGACCTGGACGTTTCTTGCTACGCCTGAGGGATGCCACAGTGACGTCATAATGAGAAGGGTTGGAATTTCCTGAGTATGAGTTGCGTGCAAATCCCTTTTCCCCAGATCAACCCAGGAAAAGTACTTTTTAAGACTTGGCAAATTTCTACCAGAGCCAACTTTCCCTCCAAATCCTTTGTGTTAGCTTCACTTCCACCTTGGCATTCAATGGTATAGGGAAGAGTTCATCCAGCCTTATTGCTCACTTTGTACAATTGTGGATTTCTATAATGCTTCTGTTACAAGAACTCAAATGGATATTACAGTTATCTAGTTTACAGATGCATCAAAAAAAAATTTAAAAAATGATTCAGAAATTTAAATTGTGGTGATAGCCAGGGAAAGGGACCTTATCATATTTAAGCTTATAGTTGTTCAATTTCGCCTCACAGAAATTTCAAGAGTTCAAGTCACCGGTCAAACAAACTCAGGCATTGTGGACGTTTGGTCTTCCAACCCAGCTGTGTAAACAATGCTTCTTCTGTGAGCAGGTACATTGTTGTTACAATCTTAATTGTTTGTCGACTTGTAATTTATGCCAAACAATACTTTTTTGTCAAAGAAATTATCACAAGCACGGGCTTCACAAACATAGATCTACTGTGATTTATGACACGATTTTGTTAGGTTTTGAAAATTCTTTATTCGCGCAAATTCTTGTAAACAAAAAATTAACGTTTACCAATGTTTCTCGAGTAAACAAAAGAGGTAACAGTAGGAGATTTAATCTCGAAGTGTACTTGAAAACCTTATTTTTTTCCGAAAATCTTTCTATAAATAACTTTTTCTGGAAATTTTACCACTTAAATCAGGAATTCCAATCTACCTTGCAATACATCTAATGTAAATTATCAAAAGAACTGAACTACAAGTGTAACCAGAATATATGTGTGAAACATTTGATCACTTCTTGTGATGTGTACTGATTAGCTTGGTTATTGATCTGTGATGGTAAACTTCCGCAGCTTGGATTCGTTTGTCACATTTATTTCTTAATACTCATTTTTTGTCTCACATTCTAATTTTTCACGATAAGCATTTCTGTCAGATCTGGCGAATATGACAGTTCTTGAAGTGTATTTTTACTCCTTGCTATTGTGTATATTAATCATTTGGTGAAGTACACACAATCTAGCAAGTACTGGAAATAAAACAGCCTTTATCCTTAAATTTTAAGTTGTAGCAATTCTCAAAAAATGCATTTTATTTCTGTCAGATCTGTCAGATTTGCTTATCATGAAAAACCCGAATGTACACAGACTTGTCTTAAAAGTTCAGCTGTCACTCCAGAAGGATGACAAAACACCGTCTTCACAGTTCTTACACTTTCAACCGCTCGAAACTCATAAAAGACCAAAAATGTCCATTCATTCATGTGCATTTATCCAGTATATTTATATCCGGGTTATATCAGTTCTTTTAATCTGATTAAATAAACCCAAACAATGAAATGTAAAATTGTTTCAAGCTGAAGTTGAAACATTATGATTCTGGGGACTGTAGTTGCACATGTAGTGCAACTGTTTTCATTACTTTGCCACTTTTTCTGACAGGACGTTTATCCACAACGCCATTACGATACGTGTTCACAGGGACAAGAATTCAGCTTCATCTCGACAACAACTCTGTACGGCAGCCCCAGATGTTCAATGGCCACAGGACTCTCAACGTGATATTCTTCTTCGCTCTCATTTGGTGATGTGACGTAAACAAAGAACGGAAATCCCTTAATTAAGATACATGGGGAGTACTGATTGCTGGTGAGTCCGTTTACTTCAATAGGTTTGTTACATGTTATTTCACCCCATCCAGTGGGCGCTCCACATTTGTACAGACTTAATTGAACTTTATCCACCAAACGTGCAAGGTACCACTCTCTCGTTTCTGCCACATTTCTCTTCTCACCAGCCTTCATGATCAGATCCTTTGCGTCTGGGATGTGTCCAAATTCTCTCAGTAGAAAGAACAAGAAGCATATGTCTGTTCGGGGCAGGTGGATTGCTTTTAAGGCTTTGGGGATCCATTCAAATTTCTTTTCTTCTGAAAAACACTTGACTCTGTCCCAAATTAAATAAAACATCTGTTTTTCACTTTCTTCCATGTTACCATAAACCAGCACAGCAGCCGGGTGTCCCACAATCTCAAAGAGTAGCTCAACCGGAAGTGCAGAAAGGTCATCCCTGTTTACTTCTCTCAGATGATCCAATAGGAAAAGGAGACAATAATTTTTCAATTGGTTCATACTCAGGTCATCTGTCATTTTGATCCATTTCACACAGTTTCTTAAGTTGATGAACTTTTTGATGAAATTGCAGCATCTTTGTGTGAGAATGTCACATCCAAAATAATTGGCCATGAGAGCCATCTTGAAGATGTTTTCTATGTTTAAATTTGCTATTCCACTGTAAGCATAATTCAAAATTGATTTGAAGTCCTCCAGATCCACAAACGGAAGATGCACTTCAGTTGACATTGACTCGTTAAGCCCAGATGAAACCATGGACGAAACCATGGACCTGAAGTACTCAAAATGAGCAGATAGCACTAGTCTATGGACATTGATGGGAACTTGATCAGGCCCAACCAATAAGGTCAAATCAGTGAGAAACTCTTCCTCCAAGAACCTGGTGTACGAGTCAAATGCTCCGTCTTTCACAGGTGGAGTAACATCCACCCAAAACAGACATCTAGAGTTGTTACCCTGTTCAGTTTTTTCTTCCAGGAGGTCTGAATACTTTTCGATTCCTTCCAGAATCTGAAATTAGAGCAGAAGGCTTCATGAGATTCAGGTCAATCCCAAAACAACTTGTGACTCCAAAGGGGCTTTTCAACCTGCTATGGACTAATTGTTTGTAAAAGCGGTCGGATATTACATTTGAAAATGAATGACTGTACTACTAAATCTGTGCAACCAAGGTATTTGGGCAGTTTTCACTTAAAAATGCAAGAACCTCAAGTACAGATATTTCTGAACGAGTAGAATCATAGATTTGGTCAGGATAGGAAAAACATTTTAGGGTCAGAATATTTCATAGTGACCAGGTAATACTGTGGGAAAGAATTGATTAAAATTCCCATGCCCAGAAAAATAATATGAAATGTAAATGTTGCCCAAATTAAATGTCCCATGCAAATCATCACTGTGAGAAAGGAAGCAACAAACTGAAATGTTGCCCAAAAAAATTGAAATGTTGCCCAAAATAAAACCATCAAGTACAGAGATTTCCTTTTCCAATAGAATTGTATTGATGGGAATTGTGCCATCATGCCCAGAAAAAGTGAAAACTGCCCAAATTCCATGGTTGCCCCACACACCAAGTAAAGCATTCTTGCAATAAATCTAATTTTTAGGCAGACAATGAACACCACAAAATTTGGAAAGTAGAACAAGTGAGATGACCGTTTATTGCCCAAGCATCCAAGTATGATCTTCCCTCAGTTGCTGTGTGTGGCTGAAGAGTTCAAGTGGAATATAAAATGTGGACGTCATTAAATCAAGTACACAGAACTTTTGTAACAAATTTTTGGGCACAATGTTAATGATTTTAGGCAAGATATCCTGTCCAGAAAATTGAGAAATCCTGCCCAAAAAACCCAAAACTGCCCAAATTCCGTGGTTGCCCAGATTTAGTAGTACCGCCAATGTTTCGATTTGTAGGTCAAGTAGAGTTATGCCTCATTATCTTTCAAAATGTGTTTTTGGTGCAATCTTCTTCATTGCAACAGAAACACAAACATCTAAAAAACAAGACTTTGGTATTTCAATACAAACTACACACTTTGAAATAACAGTGCGGGGGGGGGGGGGTCGAGTCGTGTATCAGTTCCCAATCCTGAAACTTCCCCTGTTTACCGGTATGTTCAAAAAGTTTCGAAAGCTCTGTCTCGA
>JBCAUG010725666.1:0-12298 GCA_038406175.1 Haplosyllis leylae
TGACCTGGTGGACACTCAATTCTGACTGGGGTTGAGTTTTACTACACAAACCAAGACAGTGTAAATATTGGTGACAAATTATTAAATGAACAATTCAAAATACAAAGAATCTAAATATTCGAACACTTTCTTTTTCAAGCCACAAGTAGCACTATTTAATGACTCTTTATCTAGGACTTTATTTATCAATGTAAAAAGTTATGGTGAACTCTGTTGATAGTTGCTGAATAAATTGTTACCAGGCGGCCTAATTTCAACGTCTAGAATATTATTTTGAAGTTTGACGACAGAATCCGTGGTTCGAAGTTTGTGAAGAATCATGGATGAAAAGTTGAAACGTTGACTGATTCGACTCTAGCAAAAGGTAAGTAAGATTTCTTCAAAAGATTTAGCTCTAAGGTCAAAGGGAACGTTTGCTACCACTGATTTGCCACAGACGATAACAGTGACTTTATTTGTTTGTTAAAACAACCGTATAGCCAGATTGCAATATATTCCATTATGGACCGCATTTATTAAATTTTTTGAGGGCGGCCAAATGTTAGGAAATATAAAGGTTGACTTTCCTCTCTTGGTATCACACGTTCATGAGGAATCCTGGATCTCCACTGATGTAGAGTCTACGTGGTATTCACGTCATTTTAAATATCACTTTGATGAAGAATACTTATTCCTATGTTTGAGCTTTTTACGTTGTGACAGACCTAGGAACCACATTTGAGAGATTTAAATAACCTCCGGGCCACCAAATTTAAAGTTGACATCCAAGAACACAGTGAAATTAACGAGCAATCGGTGGATGTTGAGAAAGCTTCGATTTCGACTGGTACAAATGAAAAATTTTTACTAACTAACAACAGACATTATTGAAAACAGTGCGAAATCATTCCTTGCTAAAGTGGGGTGTGCAGTAATAGGGGTTAATCAATTCAACGGGTGTCACATTATGTTAAAATTTGAGGTTGTACCCTAGGGAAATGTTTTATTTTCATTCACACCTTCCTTGTGTTACAATATATAGCCTCACCTAGAATTCTTCCTTTCCTGCCCCTATATAGTAAAATGTACTACAAAACTACTAAAGGCTAGGAAAATGTCTGGCTAAGAATCAATATATCTGATGAAAATAATTTCAAAATAAAAATTGAATATACAATTTAATATAACATGGCATCAGCCAGTCAAAGTGTAAGTGGTGTTTTAGATTATATTTTTAATTCACTTTCTGAGAGACGAGATCACCAAACTGTCTGCCGCAAAACTTGTTGTTGGTAGAATTGTCTCCAATATTCGTTTTTCCGTAATTGCCAAATATGTCATATCTGGCATTTTTGTGTTTCAGTTGAAGTTATATTTCTGGTTCATATCTTGACATTTCAGTTCCTTTAATACATAATATTAATCAGAGGTTTGACTAGCATATCTCGCCAAATTTATCCCTGGCAGTAAATAATTCAACATTGGAAAAAACGGAAAGAAATAACTGCCAGATCTGTCAGCTTTGTGTTCTGGTAATTACGGAAAAACTCGAATGGTTTGAAACTAATGCAAAAACGTCAAAACTGGTGTGTTTCTAACTGCATTTGGAAATCAAACTTGGTTTCATTTTTATTGGATCACCTAGGTTTCTCGTTGACCGTTTCATGTATTTATCAAAAATAACGCAGGATAAGGAGATCCTCTAAATTTTAATTAAAAGATAAGTGCTGATAATATTGCCATGTTCTTCGTTAACAACACTGGTCAAGACCTCAGGTATGGCTTTAAGTGATCATCATCAAAGATAAACACTCAAATTTCATGCTATTCTTCCGATCCTGAATTACGCGATATCTTTAGGTTTTAAGATTTAAGGTAACAAAGGAAAAATGTGCACGACACCATAAAATATATCCATTTCATATTTTTAATGAATTTTATAAATTTTTGTACAACTAGATCAGTTTTAAGGACATTAATTTGAATATTTATCGATAAGGATCAAATCAGTTATTCTTCAAATCTACACAAAAAAAATTTTTAGCATTAAGAAGAAACGTTTCAGTGTTTCAAACTTTTTGACACTGTGATAAGATTCAGTAAATTGTTAATTTCACTTTTGCACTCATATTCCTGTTTAATGCATTGAGAAAAAAAAAACAGTAACAATTAAATCAAACCATAAGAATGCACAATTTATCTTTGTACATTTCCATTTCTGTAGTATGAACAAGCCCCGTCTGGGTGTATCAGTAATCATAGATAACATTTCCACCCCTGAGTCTGAGGCCAATGTAGCTGTCCTAAACGACGCATATTATACAGCGGGGTTCGAGGTACATGTCTACAGGAACTGTGACTCTAAGGTAAAATATCTATCAGTGAACCAGAAGAACAGTTCTTCTTTTTTGTTGGAGGTTCTTATGTGGGTTGTATACTAATGATGTATGGTCTTAGTACGGCTAAGACTAAGTCGGCTATGAACCTCTGGTCCTGTGACCTTCTTGATGGATCTTATGGTCAGTTCAAATGATGAGCAAGAGTTATGTTCAGTTTATCAGTTTATTGCTGACTGTACAATCTATCTACGTAGTATGTGGTAGCTCTCAGGTCTATGCTCTAAGGCTGAGTAGCATCTATGTGCTCTAGATGAGTGATGATGATTTCATCCTAGTGAGGCTCTCTGAGTCTCCGAGTCTCAAGTCTGTTGCACCTAACTGTGCAGCACCTTAGGTATCAGGCAACTTGGATGGTCACTGACTACTGTGAGTGAGAACCGCTTATTGGCTATACACATTCAGGTGGTTCCGTGGGGCTGTACACCAGTGATTGTGTAGTTGACAGTGAGCGAGGTATTTTGGTACCTCACACTTGCCACGTTCCATGTCCTATGTCCAGGGATTGGGATACTGGATAATTGCAAAGACCAGTAGATTTCAGGAATCACTCAAATACCTGATTGTTGGAAACTTCAAATTTTTATGTACTGACTGAGAGGTACTTAAATTTCGACCATGATCATATTTTACAGAGTTATGGAGGTATTAAAACATGGGTGTGTACTGAAGAAACGCACGAATTCTGCAACTCGTTTTCCTTCGTTATCATGTGTTATGCAACAGAGGATGGAGACTTGTTGACCACAAACGGGGAGAAACTGACATCTGTCGAGGCTATGGTGGATAAGTTTGCCAACATCTCTACACTAAACAAAAAGCCCAAAATAATCGTTATTCAAGCATACACTGGTGAAGTACTCGGCTTTCATAACCAGTTCCCGATTCTTGAAATTTTTAATTTTTTTTCTCTCGTCTTTTGTGACTACATGTTCATTACTTAAATTTCTTTTATTCTCCTGGCTTTTAATTTTTTGTGGAAATTGATACAGAAGATTTAAAGAGCGAACTTCAAAAGCTGCCACAGTTGCCTCGCAGGGACGATGTGTTCATCGCATACAGTCTATCAACCGGATACAGGTAATTCAGAAACTCGATAAAGTTTTCGGTGGCTCCTTAGAGTCACCTTATCAATGGGCTCTTAACATCTTGGGTTTTATTATAAGCAGGCCTACTTTAACCTGCATTCATTGGTTTGAATTTGTTTACACAGAGTGCTGCCACACCGTCATTTTGGACGTTATTTTACAATGTAATGGGACACCATTTGAACTTTCTTCATGACATCATTTTTCTTATATTTGTTTACTATGTACATAAGTAAAATACTTCCTTTGTTTCAGCAAACAGTTCAAGTAGCAAGGACTCTAAATATCTTCAAGAGTTTGCCAAAATCCTAAAGGATGAATTCAAGAACAAATCTGTGCAGGAGATATTCACTATGGCGAAAGATGTCATCAAGGTCACTACGTTCACTACATTTTCTGTATTAGTTAAGGACACAGGCCTTGTTGATTATCAAAAATAATGCTCGAGCCTGAAGGGGGAAGGCATTGTGTTGATAATCAACTAAGACTGTGGTCATTAACTGTTTTAAAGACTTTTAAGGCAACTTTCATTCATCATTCACAAAACTAATCACTTGCCATGATGAATAGAAAGTTGTCTCAGAAGTCTTTAAGCAGAATTAATTTGCCTGTATTGCTATGTGCTCACAAAAGTAGAGACAACATAATCAGTATTCCTAAGTTTTCTACTGAATCACCTCAAATAGTTTAATTGTGTACAAGTCTGATTGGAACGTAACAGCTTGACATCTCTTAGCATTGGGAATACATTTCTTGCTGCAGGAATTTGATGATCGATAACCATGTTTATTTTCACGTAGCCCTTTCTAAAATACACAACGAAAATTTGATTTTATGTTGTAACAAAGGGCAGCTCTGACTGATTCCATGTTGATGAAAGTGGCTAACAGTATTTCTATGACAGACATGAAAACTATAGCCATAGCGTCCTTTGAAATTAAGAAGCCAAAGGTTGATAACTTGGAACATGGAAAGAAACCAGTGGATTTCAATTTTGAGATATTGGTTCTGTGGAGAAACAAATCATCTCAAAATACAAAAGAGGTATCAGTACCAATATAATTTATACAAAAAATACCGCAGTAAGCTTGAGAATAATCAAGGTAAACTAATGAGGCAACAGGTAAAGAATTTAAGTATGCAATTTGTAGAGACTTGTAGAGATACTGGCTGAGGGTGGTTTCGCGGACACTTTGGAAGTGGAACAAATAATGAAATTGAATTTGAAGGTAAATATAAACAAAACATTTGAAAAATGATAAAAGCATGTGTTGCTGAAAATGACTTTTATTTGGAAAACACCCATAAACAAGTTTTTGAATACATTTTTAATGTAGGAAAAACACGTAAGCACAATAGAAGATGATGGCTTGAATCAGGAATTTCATCTGGCGGAGTTTTACAAGGTACGTTTTGTAAACAAAGTTAGTCTCATTTATGGAATATCAAATGTTCACGGTCTGCCATTTTCATGTACTCCTATTTTTGAAAAATAATTTTAGGCTGAAAGAATGGAGATTGCAAAGCTTGTAGAGCAGATAAAACAACTCAAAAAGGAAAATGTGGAAAGTGTGAGTTCAAGCAATTTTAAAATATGTAATGAGTGCCGTTGCGTAATTGCATGCTCACGATGCTACCATGAAAAATTACATCATGACAGCATTCTGTAAACATATTCCAACCAATGACTGCACCTTAAATTAAGCTTAATTATCATGAAAGTGCCAAGGCATCCTTACAAAATACTACTGACCCCCATATGTTAATCACTAAGCAGATTTTGAACGAGTAAACTGAAATTCTACACATAGGAGGAATACACGACCAAATTGAAGAGTTTGCAGGAAGAAATCAAACAACTGAGAATATCAGAGAAAGAAAAAAGTGAACTCGCAGACAGATTGAGAAAGGAGAAGGAGGAAATTGAGCGTGAAAAAGTACGTACGCCATGTACTTTTTCAAAAATAATATTCTTCTTTATATTTTTATTGCGAAAATGAGCAGTTTTCTCAAAATAAAGAAACTCGATACCCAAAGAATTATAACGAGTAGTAATCACATTATATTCTTAAGAGAGTCTATTGGCCACTTAAGCCAAAGTTCTACATATTACGTGTTGTATCCAGATGGGGATGCTGACCAAGTGCCTGGCAAAATGTTATGACTTCATGACCATTAATAGGATATCAATAGGAAAAATGGCACTTTAGTTTTTACACTATTTCAACTTTATTACAAATTTATTAGCTAATATTTGGTAATCAAAATTTAGCAATATTGTTGCATCCTGAACCAGTACAATTTATTTTTTGGTATTTGACCAATCATTCAATATTCCATCTGCTTCCACTTGCTTACTAACCACGAAATTGGAATACTGGTCAGTAGGCAATGTTTAGTTATAACTAGGGATAGAGCCTATCATAATGCATGTCATACCCTGCAAAATGGAAAATTAAAATATATTATCAAACAATAAACATAAGAATAAAATTGTGATGCTATTTAAGCTGTAGATTACTAACAGAAACTGATGAAAACACTAATAGAGCTAATTTTTGTTCACAGATGGACTATCAAAATAAAAATCTGGAATTGAAAGAAGCGAAAGAAGCTGAAAGTGAAAAATTGAAGCAGATGACAGAAATTTGTGAGATGGCAAAGGTCACCTTATTTTAATTCCTGCTAAATGTTGGATGCACTTGGATATTGAATATAAGTGATTGTATGAGCTTACCATTTCAGAAAGAACATCAACAAGAAATGCAAACAATGAGATTAGAGCAAAAGAGGCTAACTGAAGAGAAGATAAAAATGACAGAGATACAGGTATTATTAATAATAGATGCTTTATTAAAGCTTCACTTTCATTGGTTCTTTACACGCGCAAACAGATATTCTTTTCAAATTTGGGTCTCCAGGCATTCGTGGTACATCTGGACCACCCCTTACACATGTTTCAATTATATTACATCGTAGTAGGTACTCCGAAAGATATGACCCAAAAAATTCATAGAATTGGTTTTACTTTAATTGTAATACAGGAAAAATATGAAAAAGAAATTGAAGAGATTACAGAGCGGAGGGAAAATGAAAAAACAAAACTCAAACAAGCAGAGGTGGAAACTTTAAAAAACTTGGAAGAACAGGTGAAATTGTCAGCCCAGAGACTAAAGAGTTTCGACAGTGACGAGGTAATGGTGAAGTTCAGTAACAAAAAGAGATGTTTAAAATACATTCAGATGCGTACTTATTACAAAACAATAGAGGGACGGACTGGGATACACAGATTCAAATAAAAAAATACGCTCAAAAGACAAATTTGAAATATTAGTATATCTAACGTATTTTAATATTTTTTTCTGCTCTATTGCTATTTCAATAGCATAATTTATATTCGGAATGAAATCATTATTGTTTCAAAATTAATAAATATAGAGTTGTTTCGCAGAATGATAGTAAAGACAGTGAAACTGGAAAGTTGACAGAAAATGTGAAACGTACAAAAGAAAAGGCTGAAAAGGTAGCCAATGAGGTAAATATAATAATGTTGCAATAAGATTGATTCTCAAAAGAAAGAGTATCTGTCCTTTATATCAGCATTATAAATTTGGGTATATTTTATGTTGTTGTTTTTTCCATAAGGCTAAGATGATGCAATATGAGAAAGACATACTAAATCTAAAAAAGGAAACGAATGATACAAAAGAAAATGAAAGGAAGAACTGGAAAAACGAATGGTAAGATCAGTTTGGTCTCATCTCTAGATCTATGTGTGATGTTTTGATCTTAATCATAATTTCACAAATAAAAATGACTGCCCGGACTGCTTAGTGGGTGCAGGGTGTTAATATTTTGCAAAATTCCAATTGTTCCTTTTGAACGGTCTCAAAACCAGTGCAAGCTGTTGCCTACACACTAATGTGGAGAGCCCATGGGATGCATCCTAGTGCACAGCCAACACGATTCCATTGTCATCACAGCTAATCAGGTTCCAACCCTTCTGGGTACTTAAGGCTCTGCACAGTTCAGTGCAAGCACAATTGCCCATGGACACACCTAGACAAGAGAGTGACCCATCTATGTAGCATTGTACACACTTAGTAATAAACAGGAAATAAACTGGAAATAACTGAGGACAGATGTAAAACCCATTGAGAGATCAATGGTAACAGAGTTCAGATTGCCATCGATTTCCCTCCTTTGCAGGTACAACTGCAGGAAAGCAAAGACCTCAAAGAAACAGAAATGGAGAAAATGATGGAAATTATCCAAAAACTGGAGAAAGAAAACAAGAAGTTGAGAGAAACGCACAGCACCCCAAAAGTACAAGTACGCGTCACACTATTATTACAAATGATGATAATAATATATGAACATCTGAGGTACAAAGAAAATGTTCTTAAATATTCCTTTTCAGGATCCAATGAAATCAGGACAGGTTGGAAAGGATACGAAGATGGTGAGATATAATGATCACTTTTCAATAATTATAATCTGACTTTTTTTTAAAAAAAAGATTAATGTTGATTGTCACCTTATTTCAGAATTCGACGCTTATAAGTCTTCATCACAAAGCCACCTATGAGACAGGACTATGTAGTTGGACTTACACACAGTTTTGTGTGATGGAATCAACCGCAGACATGGCATTCTTTGGAAAAGAGAAGGGAGATGATGCAGCAGCTCTTCACAATTATAAGTACAAAAATGAATGGCAAAAATTGGTTACTTGTCTAAGCCCTTGCAGTCATAATGTAATATACATTTTTCCACTTATAAATGAGAACAATAAACGTCTGTTAGTTTCATGTTGGCAGTGTAATACCGTTTACTTCTATGACATACTGAGTGGTCATTTCATTCAGGCATCTACAGAGGCAGGGTTTTATCTGGGACCTATGTGTAAAGCTGAAGGGGATTATATTTACATTGTCAATATGATTGAAGGGGCCAGAACGGTACTGAAGGCAAAGTGTACTCCTACTGAACTTATTGTTGATAAAACTAAAACCATTGAGTCCAACATGAAACCTATAAACTACATGTGTTATGTGCCTAATGTAAAGTGTATTGTTTTCAGTTCCTGGTCAGATCAGGTAGTTAAAGCAATGCACTGTGAGACGGGTGAGGACATTTGGGAGGTGAAGGGTGAGGTGGAGGGTGTCATATTGAAACCTCATGGCTTATTGTATTCCTCTGAACATCAGTACTACTTGTGTGTGATCCCAAAAATGGTCGATTGGTGATTGTAAACCCAAATGATGGGTTCGTTCTGCAGACAATAAAATCCAGTCCGGCTTTTCCGTATGACTTGTCTCTACACGACGGTAACATTATTCTTTGCAGCATTTTTGACACAGGCGTAAAAATTGATGTCTTTGGTATTGATTAATAACACTTGCAGCTTGTGTTATTTTCTCAATTGATTCTTACAAGGTTTAAAATTGTCAGAAAAACAAAAAAAATGTCCTCATGCGTGAGCACAAGAAGCCTACTACCCGTACTTGTACTTCATACGTGGGCGGTAACAATTAAATAGAAATATGTATGGAATATTACATTCGCGTTTTTTTCCAAATGAGATTCTGTAGAAATTCTACAGAATTTATAATAAAAATTTGTAAAACGTTGTATTTGAGCCCACTACCTCTTGGTTAAGCATCAGATATGTTAGCAGAGTACCACAGAGACAAAGGTAACAGAGAGAACATTTAAATGGATATCAATTCATGCTTCAGTGATTTATCACATTTCATGTAGAATTCTATAGAATCCATCGTCACAAGGAAAAACTCTTTGTCCATGTTGAAACCATACTTTATTTAAAAGTTGCATATCAATTGCAAAATGCCAATGTTATAAATGCAGGTATCCAGAAATCCCACTGTGTGTGATGTAAATGTAAATACGTAATAAATTAACTGGCTGGTTCAGATTGTGACTTCCGGCCATTTTCAGGCATCAGTGACTTTTACTTATTTAGGACTCAAGGTGGTCATTTCAAAAATGGGTTATAATCCCAATTGATTATTTATTACGCTGGTGTTGATGCTGAAACTCCAAATGAATAATTGGCATTGTCCTACGACCTCGCACCATCCCACTGAAATTAATAGGAATGTGACCGAGTGTCTTAAAATTGTTACTCACACTGCATCAAGATCCAAATCACGGGTTACATTCAAACGGAGCTCATGACTTGTTGTCTCAGCATAAAAAATTAAAATTCAGTACTTTTTGTGGAAAATAATAGATTCCTATACCCACATTTTAGTGGATTATCACTCAATCCAATAATCACTACAATTCTAGATGATATTTTACTTGTGGAGTCTGTCTGTAATTTGGAAAATATAGTAACAAAACTGTAAAAAGGCCACTTCAGGTTATTAGATATTGGTTATTTCACTATAATTTCTAAAATATGGGAATTTACACACTCAATTTCCTTTTGATTTTTATTGTAGCATTATTAACTGAAACATAGACATAGGGTATTGAATATTTTCATGACAAAGTAATGAATTTTGACAAGTCATGAGTTCTGTTTGAATGTAACACATGAAAATACATTGATTTATATCAAAGAAGGTAATAACTGCTACGTTGCATAATTATCCCAGCCTAAATATCAAATGACCAAGAAGTAAACAAACATAAGAAAGAAGAAAGAAGGTCATGATGGATGAGGTCATGTAGATCTATTACAATTTTCAAAATAAAGTCGCTAATCTCTCAGTTGTCATAGGATCAAATCACTTCACTTTGTTTGGTTGACGACCTATTTTAAGCATCCTTTGGGCTAAATAAAACTGTTATTCTCCTCATTAAGGCTCAGGGTATAACAGTTTTATTTAGCCTGCAGGAAGCTGAAAATAGGTTGTCAACCTCCATTATGTGATATAACTTATGCTATGTTTTTCATTTATTAAAAGAATACCACTCCTGTATTACTGTTTCAATAAAGGGTAATTCAAGTTTTTAGCAAAACGCATGAAAGATAAGGCCGCAACTCACACATGTATTGAGTAATTGGAATGGTTTCTGATCTTTACCACACAGTTCACTACATTTCAGCTAGGTCTATTGAATGAAAAGCCTTCAGAAAAAAGTCACACTTTATGGTCGCAGTTTAGATCTAGATCAATGGCTACTGCTTAGATCTAAATCTATGGCTGTGGCTTAGATCTAAATTTATGGTCATGGCTTAGGTACAGATATATGGCTGCAACTTGATTGTAGATCTATGATGGGGTACCCCTGGCCAGAATGGGGTACCCCCCTGACCAGGGATTGGGTATGCCCCCAGCCAGGGATGGTGCACCCCTGCCAGGGATGGGGTTCTCCCCCACCAGGATTTGGTACCCCCTCTACCAGGAATGGAATACGCTCCCTCCCGCCAGGATAGGACATCAAAGTGAGCACTTGCAATGCGGTGGGCGGTATGTCTCTTGCGTTCAAGCAGGAGGACATTCTTGTTCTTGGTAGTTTCATTTGGATCTGGTCAACATTGGTTTTTGTGTGATTTCTGGATTTGTTACTTGATAGAGGTTCCTCAAAATAAGTTTACAATATTTCTTAAGTAGAATCGTAATGACACAAAACAGAAACAAATATGAGTGTCAAGAACACACATACGCAAGATAAAATACATTCTCTGAGATCGAAAAAAGAAAGCAATGTAATACAATCACCTATTTCTGTCAGAATTGTCCCATAGTGAAAGTGAAGACATTTATCAGTGGTCTCAATGTATCTTTCGCTCAGGCCATTTCTCTGCTCTTCGTAAAAGTAATATCTTTAGGGAGGTCACTGCTGTGATAAAACTAAAAAGCAGTCTGCATTTTCTAAAAATGTCATTGACACGAGAATCATTTCGCCAGCCGTTTCCGTAAATAACACTACATTAATAATCTTAATCAGTCTGATATATTTGTCAATTTTGTGTTTCAATTTGGAAGAGATAGTGTGGCGTACATCAGTTTTCTAATGTACAATTATTATTGAATTTATTAAGAACTTTCCTCTTGAAAATTTTTATGACTGTGCTTTTAAGGCAAGCCAAGTGAATGTTGACATGGTTTGTGTTGTTACGAAACAGTTAAGCATCTGTGTCAAATTTTTAGTATCTTAGTGACCTTTCTGAAAATGTTCATTATTTCTTGATTTGGCAATCGCAATCAGGAACTTAAATTGCGTATCTTTTCTGTATTATTTTGAAACTGAAAGAGATCATAAAGAACTATAAATAAGACACGTTTTAAAGTGAACATATACCTCACTCGTGTCGTCAATCTGACTGATAGCAATATCAAGGTGTGTAAGAATTACACAGAGGTGATTCCTGGGTACGTAACAAACATTGTAAATAAAACTGCGCAACAAAAATGGATCGGGGAACACTTCAGATAGAAGTAGATACAAAACGTCGGTAATACGAAAAATATGCAACCAAAAAATGAACAAAAAGCTGTCTTTTGCACTTACAGTTTCTTCTTCTTCTTCTTGTTTTGAAGCTTTTGATGCACAATTCTTTTGTTATGGTTCTTGTGTTGTGCAGGTACCTTTTTTGCACTTACTTCTTTATGAAAGATCCCAACTACATTGGAAATTTTTGTTGCTCAGTTACTTGTTGCACAGTGACCTATTTGAACTCGCATATCTAAAATTAGTAATTTCTGACTTTCTGTTTGTACTGTGTTGCCATGTAAGTCTGTGTGAATTTAAGTTTTTTGATAGTACAACCTCCACTGGTGCCCTAACAAAACTAATTCTTGCATTAACCCTTGGTGCACCGGCACTTTTGTAAACATTATATCGTCCTCAGACACG
>JBCAUG010725677.1:0-12297 GCA_038406175.1 Haplosyllis leylae
GCCAATGTTGAGAAAAATACAGATTACCATTGATTTCAATGGACCTGGAAGCCAACTTCATCATTCAAATACTCAAACACAGAACGGTGAACCTTCTTCAAACTTCACAGAGTGATTCATATTATCACTGTCTACAATTTGCACTATAATTCATTTCATTTGCGATGATTCGGTCAAGTGGGTACAGCAACCTTAACAAAACAAAGCGGAGAAACTAACCAGATTCCGCAGGTTGTGCGAAATCTTGACCCCCATTTATCATAACCCATGGTGCTGTTCAATGTTCTTGGTTACAGCTTATTAAGAAATAAAATCTATCCATTTCCTTTATTTATTCTGCATGTTGGGTGACTGATATCAGATTGATAGGCAGTCCTCAGTTTGTAAATCTTCTCTAAAGCTGATTTTAATTGGACTGTTCTTGCGGAAATTTATGTCAGTAATGAAGATAAATTTTTCATGGAGAGTGTTGTAACACGAATGCAACTTTGATCCAACATTACATGGTTTCTTCCTTTCTTGTGAACATCATGTTTCCTGAAATATTTATTTCTTATTCTTACTTATGGAACGTGCACTGGCCTCAGAAAACGCTTCAGTGTTTGGTCATGCTTCTATCACCGGCGCAGTTGTCAAAAATCAATACCAGACAATACTAAATATAGAATGATGAAATTGATACTTATATTCTTTCACCATTTCATTTATGTTACATTATATTGTAATTATTCTATTCGTATTATTATTCTTCTGCATGCCTTCAAGGCTTGTTTGTAATTTGGCACCTTTTTTCCTGCAACAATCCTTCATTCAGAGAACGCAAGATTGATAGTTTGTTCTGAGTTTATCGAGAAAAGCTACGAGGCAGTAAATCTTGATGATACATAGAAACAACATGCCTCAACCATTAGTAGCTCGAGTGGGCCTTTGAAAAAGACAACTATAAAGTTTCCAAATTACCACCACTGGCAAGATATCTTAGGAGCCAGAACTGCAGTTCGTTTCTCCCTTATGGTTGCATCTCTCAAGTAACCAAATAAGCCCGCTGAATGATTACCAACATAAATTCCACGGATTCAACGAACAATAGAAAACAGTGGGAACAGCGGGAAATATAATTGTCTTCAGTTAAAATGAGGGATGTGTGTTTTGACAGTCAACAGCATTACAACCAGTTGCTTAAAATTTATTATGCTCCAGGTGCACCTTTCCCTAGCATTCGAGTTTTTCCGTCATTACACGAAGTTCAGCAAAACAAGCCGCCTCCAGTCAGAAAAAAAACTAAGGACCTCATGTGTTCCAATCTCCTGACTGAGCTAATTTGGCTAGTATTAGCTTATTAAAATCAATAGAGTTTGGCCACGAAAGGATCTTAGAAGTTTAAGATTTAAAAGGAATGCCACAAAAGCTCATCAGCAGTTCAACGACTTGGCCATATATCAGAATCCTCATAAGAAAAATTTCGTTAGGAAAAATTATATTTGTCCAACAGGTAACCATTTTAACCTGACTTTTTAAAATAATTTACGTGTTTTCAAATTTACTTTTGTAGGATAAACTTTCGGATCATTCAGCGATATTTAGTATTTTCAGGTTGCTGTCTTCAATTATTAATATTTAGGTAAGTTTCTTTGCTTCCATAATCTGACAATCAAGCGATGCTTTTCACGGAATGGTTCGAATACAAACTTTTCCTCCATTACTAACCATAAGTAATTCATGACGAACTATTTCAAGTATAATGCTTCACTTTCTCGCTCACTTTGCACATAATGCGCTGTCAACTCGAAGTAGTAATTAGTCTTTGATGATCATCCATTTCATACTTAAGGCTTTATATTTAAATGCAGTGTTTCATAGAAAATGAACTGCAATAAAAGCATTCCAGCTTTTAGCAAGTCCGTTTGAAGTAAACAAAATGTGTTATTATCATTGCCGAGAACAACAACAAACAACAATCGTGTGTTTTCTTTCTCAAATTGATTAAATTTCGTCTAATTAGACGAATTAGATGAAACCACTGGTGCAGTTGACCTATTTAAAGCTCTCCACAACCACAAATGTCTCTGTGGTGCAATGGTAAAGACAGCCAGTAAATTAATCAGGAGATCTGGGGTTCGAGTCCCACTTTTGCTCAAAATTATGTTTGTCCAATTGATCTAATCAGACGAAAGAGTTTTGAAAAAAAAAAAGCTCGTAAGAATTCAGTCAAATGTGATCGGACAGATGACGAGCAATTCCACCTTGAAGAAGCAAACTTTCGTACATAATTTTTCCGAAGCCCACAAGAGTTGTATGTGGAGTTAAAGTGTGAACATTTTGTCATCTGGCCTCATTCAGTCCTTAGAAATGCAACGTATTTGAGAACTGTTTTCAAAATTCCGAGTCAGTGGGTGGATCAAAGACAAAAAATTTCTCAACGTCAAAAAGTTCAAATGAAAAAGCAAGTCATGTAATGTCTTTATCCAGCTTCAGGATCCGTAGTTGCTCTAAACCTTTCGAAGCTGCAAGAAACTTTCAAGTCAATAGGTTGATCAATAGGAGAAAATTGAGAATTACGCCTGAACCAATCAGTGGTCAGCCGCGCTACAACCCCTATTCACTAAATCTGCAAAGGTGTGAAACAGAGAATTCAACTGGCCTGTTTGCACGCAATTTCGGCCGCTTAATTCAAAAGAATCTCCTAATGTATGTGTACTTGTACTTGTGAAGATACAATTAGATCCAATCTGAATTCGTATCAAATTAACTCTCATCTTGACAAGCCCATGAGAAAAAGATTCTTTTGTTGTTCAACATTTTGAAATCACAATGAATAAAAAGAACGTCCTCCTGTGTGATCGCAAGAGGCGTACTGTCCGCAGCATAGCATGTCCAGGGGTGGAGGTACCCCTGTTCTGTCAAAGAGAACACCCCCAACTACAGGCCTGACTAGGGTGCCCCCTACCACTACAGGCCTGACTATGTACTCCCGGCTACAGACCTTACTTGGGTACCCCAGGGAAGGACTCGGGACCAAAGACCAGGGGTATCCCCTCCGGGAAAAGACCAGAGACCAAAGACCAGGGATATTCCTTCCCTGTGGACAGACACATACCTGTAAAAACATAACCTCCCATTGTACTTATACCCTGGCGGTAAATAGCATAATGCGAGTCATTTCTTCATACACTAAGTGATTAAAAAGACACTTAATATGACCCATTATCTCAAACATTTGTTTGGGACAGAAAATCGGGGATCTTCACAAATTGTCAGTGAACTCTTCGCAGCAGAGAACAGACACGATCGAATTGAATTAAAGACAAAAGGTCTGTTTGCCATGCTACATTAGAAGATAAAGTTTGTAACTTGTGTTTCAAACACATATGCAGCTTCGACCTTAAATTGCAGCAATTCTTGTCAAAATTGCCATTAAAGATAAATGTTGGCATTTCCACTATGAAATTACTTTCTCATCATCAGACAAAATGGTTGTGTGGGGGCACAGTATTGAAAGAGTTTCCTTCTTTGACTGTAACTAAATATTTTGTTGCAATGAAAAAAGTTAATCTCCTTTGCTGGTAAGACCAGTCCATTTCACACATCCAGAACTATCTCAAGTGATTGAAAAAGATCATTAGGTCCGACGAATTCACTGAATTCAAAAAATGACTTCTAAAAAGGGAAAACTCGAATGATTGGGACCCAGGTGGCGATGAAATGGTATCACTACAGCAGGTCACAGTTTGTTAGCAAATTTGCAACAATCATTGAAATCGAAGGGCCTGGTAAATAATTAATATTACGGCATCGTGAACAAATAAACTCTGACATTTCAATTACAATCTCTGAAACGCCGGATATCTTTGCAATATTTCCGATATTTGCAATCCATAAACAACTAAATTTCACACCGTTCTTTGTCGTTGTTGTTTGTAAATATATGGAATAAAGGTCCGTTCACACTTAACGATGACGATGCGTATTTTTGTGCTGCACCCATTCCTGATGACAAAAAGAAATAGGCGCATGGTTACCAATGAGATCATTCGCATTTGACGGCAAAAAAAAATGTCGTTGTCGTCAAGTGCGAATGGGCCCTTACGACTCATTCACACTGTGCGTTTTTTTTCTGATTGCGACTACAATTTGTTTTTTGCTTGGCTAGATAGGAGTTGGTAATGTTGTCACAGTCGCGTAGTGTGAATACTTCCATTGAGTCCCATACAACCCATTTGTTGCGGTAAGAAGAATCGCAGTCGCAATCAGAAAAAATCGCAGTGGAATGAGCCCTTAAGGTTGTACAATTGCGACTGCGATTTTTCCTAAGCAACTAATAGGTTGCATAGGATTCAATGCAAGTGTCCGCATTGTGTGATTGCGACACCATCACCAGCCCCGATTTAATGAATCTAATACAAAGTTGGGAAAACACGACTGTCGCAAATCTTGCAGTGTGAACGGGTCTTTATGGGGAGTTACGAAAACTTACATACAACCAAATATGAAGCCAATTTAGTGCATTTTTTCAGAAAGTGTCTCTAATTGAAACACTGCAGCCGACTTATTACATAAACAAAGCACCATAAACAAAGCACTTTCGATCAATTGATGACATACACATTGTTCCTTGAAATCTATATACATCAACATAATCACCACATTCTGCGAAAACGACAAACTGAAAGATCTTCGGCTGAATATAAATGGCAAAGTACATATTTTTTCTTCCCTGGCTCTTACTTGCAAACATTGTGAAATTATTTGGCCCATTTTCGAGGTAAATTTTGCATGCAGTCATGTAATAGTCCGAAATTACTGAAAACGGTTTTTGGTGGTTGAGTTTCAAATTAAATTTATCCTCTGGCAGTGATAAGTAGAAGTGACGCGTTAAAAGGTTATGTTTTTCAAAATGGAAAAAAAATAATTGCGAGTAGGGAGGGAATTTGTAAGTGCAAAATAACCAATTATAAATGAAGAATCTGAGGGATGTTATGACTAAATTGCTGAGTTATTTTGAGCTATTTGATGTCTTTTTTCGGAAGTTTTCCTTTCACGAATTCTATCACGAAACATTACTTCGTACTTTATGAGGACTTTTACCACCATGTGTTTCAGCAACCGTCTCATAGTCCTCCACATGTTTGATACACAGTGTCAGACCAGGTGCTCCTATGCCTAATTAGATCACATTGATCAGGATGCATTAATGTAAGTCATCATGGAAGTAATACATGTGAACAAGTCAGATACATCCATTAATAAAGATTAACTTTGAAATTGTTGCGTCAACCATTGTCTTATTTTGATTCATCCTTGTTTCTTTGCTGCATTTCCTTAAAACAACAACTTACAAATGACTCATTTGTCTGAAAGAAGGAATCCGTGTGAGGAGACATCGGGGAGTACAGGGATAAGGAAAAGGAGGCAGGTAAGTGCGTACAGGACGTGACATGTACCCGCGGGACCACAAGGGAATGATCGGTCTCCGTGTTTACCTGGCGGCTATCGTTCCGAGGAAGCGACATCCGTTCGCCTAAGTTTTGGATCCATTACAGCGAATCTTTAGTTACTGTGAAGATGGTTGAGATTTCATTTCTTTTTTGGCCCATCCTAACTCGGATTCTGAACCAGTTGCTGAATTTGGGGTTTCATTCAGTTTTCTTTCATTCATTTTCCGAATTTGTTGGTGTTGAATTTAATTTAATCTACATGTACAATGGCCCACACAGACTAAGTGTATTTCAAAAATAGACAAACACTTGAATCATAGAGCATTTGCTTTCAGCTTCTCATAAGAATAGTCTATGTTTCTTTCTATGTCGTACTGCGGTATGAATAGTGACAGAGAAAAGATCTGGTATTGATTGGCTTAATGTAAGTGTCAACTTGTTGCCTTTTGAACCAAAGGTATCTAAACAGAGCCCACAGACTTCCTTATTCTATGTGTCTTCCTACATTCCCGTGTAAATGATTCGTACATGTCTGACTCACCCTGAAGGAGCGAACGTGAACGTCAGCGCCATTTTCCACAAACTATTCGAAAATGACTTTCATGATCAACTGACCTGTTGAAACATCTATAATATTAAAAATATAAATGTCCGTCTGTCTGTACGTATATGTGTGCCATTGTAAAATCTTATTGGTTTCACAGGTTATGACGCCATCTCGTCTCAAAACAACGGGTTATTCCAAAATTTCTAAATGATAATTTGACGCATCAAATGCATAAACGTCTGTACGCAGTCACTTGTCTCAGAACAACTTCAACGCCAATCTTTGAGAATGCAATTTAGGCAAAAAAGCTTGCTTCAATTAATTTATGAACATTTCAATACCAGTTTCATGTCAGAAAAAGAAGACATTATGGCAATTGCATTGGGAGCGACCTGCTAATAAAGGACATTTAAAAGTCTCTGCATGTCACTGGAGTAGTATTATTATCATTACAATGGCAGAATGTATACTTATTCAAACCTTATTCGAAAGGAATATAAAAGTCCTATGTAGGAAGATACCTACACATCCCTTAACGGTGGATCACACAACAGAATTGTCACAAATGGTAATGTCCTCCAACTGTTAAAGTATATTGTCATTGAAACGATACCATATAGCTGTTAAGCGGTAACTCCTCTTCAAAATCTTTGATTTGATATCGTAACAAGATGTGAAATGAAAATGTTTAAGAAAAGTGTACAATAGTTTTCCTCGCTACCTAAAGTGACATTTATACTAAAATGCAATAGTGGGTAAGAACAACATTAAAATAGACTGTAACAAAATGTAACGTGTAACAACATAATGAATGATGCACTCTAAAAGTTATGCTTTGCGATAATGTATTGTATTCTCAGTCATTTTGTGATTCGGCAACGAATCACCTTTTCAAGGGAATGCCTGATGTTTTTGGTTCATTTTGCCCCAATCCAAGAAATTTATGGATAAGGTGTTGTGCTACACAACTTTTGAAAAACTTAAGAAAACATTGATTTGGAGACATGGATGGATTCGGTACAGTATGATGACCTTTTGATGAGCAATCAATTCTTTTGGAGTTGTCATTCTCAAGGAATAACCCTTTTACTGAAATTCTAGAATTCTAGAATTTTAGAATAATTCTAGAATTTCCATAATTTCATTGAGTCTTGATAGCAACATCGATTTAGTCGAAGTTTCGCATGGTGTGAACATCCTCTTGATATAGATCTCTGACTTTCAGTCTTTTGGTCTTCAGACACACAAGGAGCAGGTTCACAGAGATACACAAGTGAAGCTGTATCTCCTAAAAAGCTGCTTGGGATTTCGTAAAGGCGAGGCACCATAATGTACAATTCATTTCTAAGGATGAATAAAAATTGTACTTTTAACAAAAGGGAAAGTTGCTTGACAAAGGTTAGAAAAGATCAGATAAATTTGGTGTCTGTGAAGGGTCCTTGTCTGGTTGAATTGATTTCAAACGTGAACCACAGGTAGTATTCAAGTGTGTCTACGACTACACTGCCTCTCGGAAAAACCTTTCAACACTTCCTTCTGAAATAAATGCAAGGTAATAAGTGGTAAAGAATTACTGGGTTCCAGATCATGAAAATATAGTCATCATACCTATGTATTTGACGAGTAACTGAAATAAAAACATGCAAAAATTACACAATACAAAGAAAATATATTCCTAGGTCTATGTAACTGACTCAAACGTTGCAGTTACTAAGCATCTAGATATAAAAACTATATAATGTCTTAATTCAAAACCCAATAATACTTTTACCTTTTGTTAATTTGCTTTTTCAGAATAATAGTCTAAATATGAAA
Source organism: Haplosyllis leylae (assembly GCA_038406175.1). Classification (NCBI taxonomy): domain Eukaryota; kingdom Metazoa; phylum Annelida; class Polychaeta; order Phyllodocida; family Syllidae; genus Haplosyllis; species Haplosyllis leylae. The sequence continues at coordinate 7,798 of JBCAUG010725677.1, forward strand.
AATTTTTGTCCAATTTGATGAATTAGACAAATTTTCCACTCATGCACGATTTAGTATCCATTTACAGTCTCATACAAACATAGAAAACACTTATGTGTAATGATTAGAGTGGTTGACTGCTATGAAAACGACCTAGGTTCAATCCCTGGTCAAGTCAAAACTAGAATGTGTACCAAAAACAAACTAGCTGTGGAAACAGCACTCCGGAAAGAAAATCGTGTCCTCAAGTTTCAACACTTCAGGATATAACGACATTTTTGTATCCTCTGGGACCATTGTCAAAACATCCGATATTTATGAGATATGGGAAATTAAAAAGATCAGAAAAAATCACACTAATCTTTACTCCCAAGAAACGTATCATAATTCATTTACATAAATTCTTTGTCAAATCTGCTTCCTGAAACAGTATTATTTGCGTTTTGCTTTCTGAGTTCTCTGCATGAAGGAAAGGAATTTCGCACCGCTCCACAGAATTCATAATTGGCATAATTTTAACCACTTCAAAAAGCTGTGGATATTCACCAGAGACAGCTTTTTACGTTAAGCCTAATGCAGCTCAACTTCATCCGTGAAACCATCAAAAAGGAAGGTTAATATTGGAATTGTGCAACTTTAATCACATTGATTCGTGTTTGGCTTCTGAGTCTTTATGTTTTGTGCAAACACGCCGTGGGCTCAAACGTGTTTTGTTCTCTTCATTAATGACAATAGTCAATACAGAGTTATCAATAAACATGTGTAAATAGCAACAAAGTGGGAGGAAGAAACACTAATTCAATTGCAGATATGTGAAATAATGCTGCATCTTATGGAAATTCCCTGGAATGACATGGAACATAAGTCACAGGATCGTGACTTGGGATGGAAATGAACTGATACTGGCACAAAAGAATATGATGACATTGGAACACCAAATGCTGCTTCTTTTGCTTCTCAAGAACCACAAACAGAAGTATGAATCGAATAGATATAAATAATATATATTTGGTTGGGACTCACCAGACAGAACACTACTAAAACTTCCCTGATTCGATGATCTCTATCGAAAATATGACAACAATTATATTTAACCAAACCGACATGATGTTCATGTCAACAAATTTGATTGGCCCGATTGCATCAATTTTCAAATTTCCCTTTTTATTGGTTTGATTGTTTTTACAAAGTGTAGGTATCATTTTCCCAGTTTTCGGTACTTTTTGTAACAAAATGTGTTTTGTTGAAAGTCCATGAAAAATATTAAAACATCGTAGTGTCACAAATCTCATGGACATCCAATTGCTGTGTCTATTATTGTAAATAAGTAATAAGAATAGAGCTTTCAAACTGTGGATTCTGAAAGAGACACCAACCAGTTTAGTCAGTTTTAGTTTCTGGAATTCACAGTTTAAAAACCCTAACTCTGATTATCTATTTATGATAATAGTTTAAGCAATGGGATTTATTTTGTTCTGTTCAAACTACATTTCACGCCTCCAGTGAATTCAGGGAAGTCTATTCAACTTCAGTGCATAAAGCTGCGAATTCTATTGTGATTGCAGCTCCGTGTTTCCTTCGAGCTCATTTTTGTCTTCTCGTTTCTGGGATCTGTTCTGTTTATTTGCACATACTTTGTGGACAACGCCATATATTTTATTGTTAAATTATTGAAGAGTTCAGTGGTGTTTGGCTTCCCTGGGGATAATTTCCAAAAGGAATTGATTACAGAAATTTACAATGTGCTACCTACACGAACGCTTTTAATAAAAAATAGGCGCACTGTCTGTCCAAACAATGTGAAACACCATTTGAATCGTCCTCTCTGTAGCTTCAACAAATCACAGGGTGTATCCGAGTCTCTCTAACTGCTTATCATTTCCTATGCCTTCCAAAACCACTATTTTATCAATCCGTGACACGAAAAGTGGACACTTTTTAATTGCAATTATAAGTTCGATGTAATTGTATTTCAGCACAGCCTGTGATTGGTGCAGATTGTATGTGTTGCGAAAATCTTGTCTTAACCCAATTTCCCTCTTTTTCGTGTAATGGGTGAATGCAACTTTTAAAAATGTGAAACATCTTGAAATATCACCTTGCGTAATAATGTGGAACCAGGATCGTCAAGTAACCTTACTAAAATAATTTGATAATTGCAGTAAATGAAGAATTAAATGGAAACCAAATTGTTTTCTGAAATCGAATTAAGTCTCGTCGTTGCCGGCCAATTACATCTGTCCTTACTGATTTCACAGTAGGTTCATGAAAAGATTTTGATGTTGGCCTTTCGCTGATTGGTTCAAAAGAAATGACAGGTAAAACATTTCGTTGCCTTCCGAAGTTATTAGTACCGAGGCTTGGGTACTATAGTGAAAATGTGGGTGTCTAACGTCGTTGTGGTCATCGATATATGTGCATTTAACTACTCTGTATAACGAAAATAGCTTTTTGCTTAAGCGAAGAAGTAAAAGGAATCATTTTATTAAGTGACACGTTTTAATCAATCACTATTGCTTGGCAACTTCGAAGATAATCTTTCCGATTTTAAATGTCTTTTAAAACGCGAAAATTGTTAAAGGAGTTGGAAATGAGTGTGTCAACCTCAGATAAAAAAGTTAACCAACCGGGAATACTTAGGTATCCGTATGTAAAACTAGAGGGAGGAATAAACGTATCACTTATAATTGACTTTTTCAATCAAAAGTACCACCTTATCTTCCTTTCATTAGAAACTTTACACTTTACTTTTCACAATAACTGAAATGAGGTTTTCCTACTTAGATCAACTTTAATTAGACCAATTTGTCATGAAATTATAGCAACTTCAGTGGTTCGAGACCTCTAGCCCCTGTGGTTGAGGGAACTGTGATCCTCTTGCCACTTGTATATTTTTAAACAATCACTAGTTCAACAAGTTGACCGTAAACAGCACAATATCTTCTGAAGCTTTGTAAAACTACCTTCAAGTTTAGGAGTGATTCAGATTTAGGGACTGATTCAATTTTATTAGGGTCTGATTCAGTTTTATGAGGGGTGATTCAGATTTTATGAGGGACTGATTCAGTTATATTAGGGTCTGATTCAGTTTTATGAGGGGTGATTCAGATATTATGAGGGACTGATTCAGTTTTATTAGGGTCTGATTCAGTTTTATGAAGGAGTGATTCAGTTTTACTCCACACACACACTGCAAGTTTTGGTGTGGAGGTGAAATATCTGTCTGAGTACATGACTTTTCCTGGTCATTCAAGGAGTAAAATAGGTGCTAAAATAGGAAAACTCGAACAGTACGATAGATCTGGGTTGGAAACGACAAAAAAAATCAAGAAAGTTGTACCAAACAATGGGTTGAAACACATCAGACAAGCGAAGCTGGGAAGAGGGCGTGGTTTCTGAGCTTGCGAAGTTACACCAAGCGATACCTACATACATAACACAGATTAAATTGTATCATTTGCTTGATTTTCGTGTTATTTCTCAGAAGAATGTCACAACAAGCATTTATTACACACATCGTTTTGCTTGATGTTTTTATATTATTTTTCTCGCATAAACATTTCAGCATACCATTTTGCTGATAATCAATTGGGTATTATTGTTTTGTTTTTTGAGGAGCTTTATGTTCAGTGCTATGCCAGGTTCCTTTCTCTTGATTCTGCCACAAGCAAACATGCACAGCAGTTCTGGATTAATAGAAACGATCACAAGACAAATTTAGCCAATGTTTGTGATTGATTTCTTAAATAGATCGATGTGCCTATTTAGCAAGATTACTCCAGTGTTCGCCAGACTTTAAATTGTTCAAAATGCAAATGTCAGCAAAAATTTTATTAAACTTGAGAACGTTCTCAAGAAGTACAAGTCAGCAAATTTCAGTGAACCCCAGAAGGTTCTGGAACGTTCAAGAAGCAACTGTCAGCATAAATCCTGCTGATATAGTTAGAGCATTCAGATGTCAAGTGCGCGATGTCTATTTGGTCCGATGTGGAGCGGCGGTAGGTCTCAGGTATGGCTGAGACAGTGAATTGATACAGGCAGCTGTATATCTCTGTTATCAATGATCTCTCAATTAGATCTTATGTCTGTTCCTTATAAGCAAGAGTTATCTTCAGTTTAACAGTTTATTGGAGTTTTATACAATCTATGTAATCTAGTTGCTCTCTGCGATACTCAGCATCTTTGCCTGGTATAGCATTTAAGGCAATATTGTATCCAAAATGGACCGGCATCTAAGCTGTCTGCACTGTACTGTGCAGGCCATTAAGTACTTGATGTGATCAAGATACTATTGGCTGATATGGGTGAATGTGGCTATTGGCCACACACTTGCAGGGGGGATCAGCATGGCAGAATGCATACCAATGAAAAATTGCATGTGAAGTTCATTACCATTGACTCTTATGGGCCGTACAAGAGGAGGAAAAGGTCCGATTTGAATCCATCGAGATCCGTCTGATAGAAAGGCATCACCAAAACTTTTTTATTGCATTTTGTTCAGAAGAACTAAATCTTTCATGT
>JBCAUG010725688.1:0-12297 GCA_038406175.1 Haplosyllis leylae
AGACCCTCCTCCTAAACTTGCAAAAAAATTGACCCTCCTCCCAAACTTGCAAATAAATTAGACCCTCCTCCTAAACTTGCAAAAAAAATTATACCCTCCTCCTGGAATTGCAAAAAATTAGACCCTCCTCCCAAACTTGCAAAAAAATTAGACCCTTCTCCTAAACTTGCAAAAAAAAAAAAAAAAATAGACCCCCTCCCAAACTTGCAAAATAATTAGACCCTCCTCCCAAATTTGCAAAAAAATAGACCCCCTCCCAAACTTGCAGAAAAATTAGACCCTCCTCCTAAGCTTACAAAAAATTAGACCCTTTTCCCAAACTTGCAAAAAATTAGACCCTCCCCAAAATTGCAAAAAAAATTAGACCCTTCTCCCAAAGACAAGAAAAAAATTAGACCCTCCTCCCAAACTTGCAAAATAATTACACATCCCTACAAACTGAGCCGATCCGGCTTGGTCGTATCCTGTACGGACTCATTGATTTTAATCTTTGTAGTCAGAAACCAAATACGGAACTGTAATGGTCCAAAATATCGTAGCTTTTGGCCAGTGTGGTGAATTCTTATGTTACCAGAATACCAAAATAAATGAGTAAATCAAAACACAAATTTACATTTATATGTTTCTCTATTTTATTACATATATCTGTAACTTGTAATATCAACAGCCAGAAAGCTTAGTTCCAATAAAAAAATATGGCCTTTTTACGCACAACAAAAGCGATAATAATCACTGAAATATTAGTCATCGACTAATAGTCAACTGGTTTTCAGAAATTTTTTTTTTGCAAATCGACTTCAGGACAACTTTAAGTAGAAATTCCTCCAAAACAGAGGTGAAGAAGAATCACTTGTTTATGCAGCACAGAAGGCTGTTTATATTTACTCACAGACTTCGCTTTGAAGATGAAGAGGTTCCTGTAAATATTGCACAAGGGCTCAAGCAGAAATGGAACTAACACACAGGAGCTGTTGTAACAATTGACGTCATTAACTTATGACTTATAAATGGGACTTCACCAGGAAATGTCAGAATCCGCAGCGATGTCTGATACTATTGATGATAGACAGATAGGAGCGATGAGAAATAGAGAGGAAGAATAAATACTTATTCAGTTCCATCCATAAAGACCATAGTGGCAAAGGTTGGATATTTTTGCATAATTCCTTACCAATTCATACACACATCTAGTAGTGGTCATTGTATCTATTATTCTCCTAGTCTTTTTGCAGTTTCGGTCCATTTTCAAAGGATCTTTTTTCTTTTTTTAATCGGCCTAAGCACTATCATAAATCTTGGAATAGAAATCAGTATACTTCTTTGTATGACGAACAAGAAAATTAAGTCCGTGATAAAAATATATTGAGTGAGAGGTTTCTTTGTTTGTGCAATGATGTGATGATGCCTCTTGGTGACTTGCTTGTATAACACCCCCCCCCTTCTTGACGATGCACATTTGCCAGATTTGGAATAAATTTCCTGCCAAAGTTTGACTGTCAAACTAATTTGCGCAAACAGGACACTACATGCGATTGCGGAATAGCTTTTTTGAAATTCTAAACCCGAACAAAGGTTCAAGAAGCAGAAGTTGGATTTTGAACTCGCAGTTCGACAATTTAACCAGACAAATTAAACATGATCCAGACGTGGAGGCGTAGCTCTTCTCTTGTGTCACCCGGGAAACGGCATTTGGCTGCGGTGAAATGATTTCCTGAAACTCACTTGCTATTGACGCAATCTTTATAAGTTGTCATTTGGCCAAAAGGAATTTATTTATTCACAGAACGATACCTATGTCCTCAGAAGTGGTTTGAGTAAGCGATTCAGACCCTATATCTTTCACAACGTGCTACGTATTCTACCCCTGGACGGGACGAGAGACGACGCACCAGGGGTCTTCGATCAGTTTAATCTCCAGACAAGCAACTAGAAAGTGGATAGATGAAGACTGAGACTGAAAATGAAAAGTAGAACAGCAAATAGAACTGAAAATATTGTCGTCGTGCCCTTGATAAGTGCACTGTCTGCAATATAATTAAATTATAAATTATGTTATTTAGCACAATTGTTATGAATGTCTGACTATCATGTCAATAGGTTGCTAACGGTGTACAACACTTGGTCTTCTGCATAACAAAACAGAAAGACCAGTAGAGAAAATACGTTTTATTAAACAGACCGAATGAAATTTATAAGAGACCTAGGTGATTTGAGGAAAGATATGTGGAATCGAGTTTTCCCTTTTGAGATTCCGTAGAATTCTACAGAATTTATAATAAAATTTGTAAAAAGTGGTATTTGAACCCACAACCTCTTGCTTAAGAGTCAGAGGTGATAGCAGAGTGCCACAGAGACAGAGGTTCCATAGAGAACATTTAAACGGATCCTAATTCATGCTTCAGTGATTTATCACATTCTATAGAATTCTATAGAATTCTACAGAATGCATCTGTACTAACTTCCACTAATTTGCCTATTTGAACGCTTGTCCACAAAATAGTGAAAAATCATGTGCAAGCAGTGCTCAACCAACTTTCCACGCAAACATTCAAGAATATTTTGTCCAGCATCACATGTCAAGACTTATTGTAGGTTAACACGCGTGTAAAGGGGACTATCACTTCAATCTCAAATGGAGTAGAATTGCATGCCAACTCGAAATATTTCAGGACTACATAACGGTTCAAAATACAAGGTTGTAATCAACGAGAATTTGAGCAAATGATACGAGATATGAGACTCTAAGAAATGGAAGTGTTTGATTCAGTATAATTTGAAAACAATATACACAAAAATGCAATTATTACTCGTGTAATTTGACCGGAATGTGTGGAGTTGAATTCAGGTGATCAACATGGAAACACAGCTTGTTCTCATTTACTTCAATATGTTTCATAGGTCTGAATTAAAGATCTGTTTGAAGTCTTGAGACAGTCAACTAAAATAGTCAAGTGAAGTAAAGTATCAGCACGGATTACAAAACTATTTTATGGTTTTCCTTTTGGACAAAAAGTAGGCCAAAAAAAACCGTTAATCTGCAAGTGTATCGGCGCTTACATCCTCTTTGATACCATTCAATTGAAAACGATGGATCTCTTTGCACTGTCACACAATAAAGGCATCGATACTGGCGGTTGCGTGATTACTGAAAGATATTCTCACTAAAGGTTGTAAGGTGACGTCATTAGGTCTTCAAATGCTCTGTTCCTCAGTGGCTTTTTGCTGAAAGATACACACTTGTCAATAGATTTGACTGAATCACAAATATTGATCATTTGCCCTTTGAACGAAAAATGTGATGAAGCAGATCATTTTTTCAGTTCTTGTCTAACAAAGGAAGAAAGTTAAACTTCCTTGTAACAGTCTATTTGTAAGAAACCAAATGTTTTTTGCGGCCCTCAAAGACAATTTGGGAAATCCAAGAAGCGAAAGAAAATAAAAAAGAATTGCAACAAAATATCCGTGATGTGCTGCCTCCCTTGGGGAACCCTTGAAAAAACCCCTAATAATCTCTAAGGTATTTCACATTAAAAGTTTAGTAAATTCACGAGTGCAGGCACTGGCCAAATTGGTTTTCCCGTCAGTCGTAATGATGAGTTCCAGTGTGAGACATATGTAATTGGGTTTCACACACATACTTCCTCCAGGTATTTCAAATTGAACTTATAATATGGGACCACTTCAAGGTCAATTTTGTTATACTCACGATTTGCCGATTAGAATTTATATAGATATACAGATTTATTGTACAAGGGTGCTGTTTTACCTCTTTTTATTGGTTCAAAGGGGAGTTTTAAAAAATATGTAACTCAACAAAACTCATCCTGGGATAATTTTCTAAATGTTATCCTACAATGTAGGGTAATATTTGACATGTGTCATTCTTTATAAAAACAAAAAACATAGAGTCTACGAGAAAAGGCTCCAACCAGAAATCTGCATCTCTCAATTCCAAGACTAAAAATCGTATTATGTTTTTATATAAATGTTAAAAATGAGCGAGTTACAAGTTGCAAAACAATTCAAAGAGTATTCCTGCAGAAGCAATATCATCAAAGAGACAAAAAGTGCAGAACAAGAACACAAAGAATTCTGATAAGTGTACTGCAAAACAATTCACATTGTACCTTTAGCAAAGAGGATTGAACAAGAACTTTTGGGAATTTACTCCAGAAGAATTGAATGATATTCTCAGTGTGTTTTGGTTTGCTACTGGCCAAGTTTACCCTGATGAAAATGGAGGAGAAAAGAACTATATGATTCAAAAGTCTTTAAGTCATTAAGATGTAGAAGTAACAGAGTACTTTGTTATAAAAAGTTTGGTTGCGATATAGCCAGTTCTGATCTTTTCATTGATAGTCAACAAACATTCAGTAATGCATGTGAAGAACTTAAAGCAGCAGGTTTGGGACAGATCAACCATGAAATTACTGAGATAGGTAAGCAAAATATAATATACAGTCCTCATTCAAAAAATAAATGCATCAAAACATTCATGCCACAGGTATGTGGATCTACACGATAAATGTTATGTTCTTAAAATATTTCTCATGAAAAGATGTTGTCAATCAAAATTTAGTGTGACCAATGAAAAATTACTTTTGATGCAAACAAAGCATTTTTAATGAAGTCACTTTCAATAAAGCAAATTGTTCATTTTAAACAGATCTGATTAAGCTACATAACTTGCCAGTGATGGGTAGAGATAGGGGACCAATAGAATTGTTCAACAAAGTACTCCTTGACATTGTGGATATGATTGATTTGTCACAAATCTATACAAATCAGTCCCTCAGGGTAACTAACACAACCACCGTAATTCATGTACAGTACATCACACATCAAATCACAGTTATTACTAGTCATAAAGGTCTCCAAAGTCTTGCAGTTTTGAGTGAGATAAAAAAATAATGATGGACATGTCTCTAACGTATAATTTGCTGAAACCTGAAAACGTCACAAAAGTGATAACTGAAGTCAATCTTATGTTTGGACTGCCTCCCCTGCAACAAAACTTACAAGCACTGGCTCCATACACTCCACCAGTAATTAACCAAAACATAGAAAAAACATTTGAACCATAACCAAATAATGCACTTGCACCTATACGTGGTCAATAACAATGAAGATGAAGAAGCTGAATTTGATATACTAAATTTCTTGGCAAACACAGAAGACCACAACCAACTGATACTGGCAGCAACTCAGGTTGAACAAAAATCTAAAGAAGTAACAAATATGATGTTGGGTTCTTGACCCAATTGTTGGCACATGCACGTCATGGCATAATGACGTCATGGCAGCATTCTGTGTAAAAAATTTCAACCAATGACTGTAGGCCTGACTAATTATCATAAAACTGCCAAAGGTGTTAACAACCCCCAGGACAGGATGTTACAAACCCTCCGAAGTAACCAATACGGTGACTCTGCGAGCCACCAATGAAAACTTAAAAAACTTAAAATAGAATCAAACCACACCAACACCATTTGAAGGCATTTTAATGCAGGTAAATTTAGAAATATTTGTACACTCAATATTCACCACATCCACAAGAATTGACTCTTAAAGTGAAGTATTACAGCCAAAAAAGAATAAAAATGTTTAAAAATTTAGATACTATTTACCATGTTATTGTTCCCAAAATGTATTTAAATAGAATGAACTGTTGAATTTCCTTTTCAATTAGAAATGAATTTAATGACGCCATTTGAACGTGTTTAATGTTTCAGAAAATACATGTACCGCAAAGAAACATCTTACTGATCAGTTTGATGTGTAATACGACCACTTTGTGACGAACATTGGGAAAGTAAACAATTCTCAATCATTGTCACAGCATTATTTCAGGTTATATCACAGATTCACCTATCTCACCAAGTCAAAACTTTGACATGGTAGTCGGGGTGGATTTTACAATAGAACCTTCATAATACTGTGACAATAAATAATATTGTACAAAAATAAAGGAAAAAGCAAGCAAAATATATCATAACAAAACTTCTCAAATGCTTGATTGTTAAATTCTTGGTATTGAAAATTTAGAACTAGGAGCTCTCTTAGATCTTTTAATGCATAAAACTGTCATACGTAGCTTTAACACTTCATTACAATAAGAACCCTAATTAATCTTATCAATTATTCACGATTGAGAGCTTTTGTAAAATAAACTGTTGACTAAAGTAATACCACACAATGGAAATATTGACTGAACTTCGTGGTTATAAAATTAGTTTGACGTTAATGATCTCGTAATATGTCAAAAAATTGCAAAAATGTTGAAAACAGAAATAGTTTAACTGACATCATATTTATCAATTATAATATCGTTTGGTTTAGTGGCACTTTATTGAGATCAGTTGAAAAGAATGAACTGATATTCAGTCCTCAGGAGACATACTATCAAGTTTTAGTGTTTTTAATGTGAAGAGACCTTATTGCAAACATATAAGGTACCCCATCTAGTTTTGGGATGAACCTCTGGGAATCCTTGCAAAGGGTCTTATAGAGGTACAAAAGACCTTTGAAATAGATTGAACAGGACAGTACTGGTTTAAACAAGAAATCAGTCAATAGGGTGGTTATTAACCCTTCATGTACCGGAGCTACATTTGTACGGCAACCAACATACCTGTATGAGACCGCAGTCTAATTTTTTCACTTTCCTCCCCATACTGTACAAGACTCCAGTTCCCAAACCATATCTCAGAACAAAACTTTAATTTTTCCCCAAACCATATGTGTGTACATTATTATTTTTACTCCAGAACATACTAGCATCTATATTTTCATTACAAAATATTTCATACTGCATTTTATCCATGTGGCAGCAAGGAAATTTCTCATCCAACATTTCACATGTGTATTATATTCAACACATTATTACTTTAATATACAATGGATAAATCGTCTGAAAGATTTACAGCAGAAGAAGTTTGGAAATTTTTAGGATTAAACAATGATTACTCAAACTCATCATCATCATCATCAAGTGATACAAACTCTGAAAATGACGAATTGTCAGATACATTATCTCACAATGATGCGATGCAAAGTGAAAGTGAACAAAATGAAATAATTCCACCCTCTCCAAAAGGATAAGGATGAGAAAAGGGATAAATGAAATAGGAAAGACAAATTATAAACCAAAAATTTTATACAATTTGATTTATGAAAACAACAAATTGTACGAGATAAGCCTATTCAACATCATGGCATACAACTGCAAACATCTCGTATCACTCAGTCATCTCAAACAGAGCAACCTACTTTCATAAACGAGTGCAAAAATGATATACCATTACTCATCCAGACTAAACATGCTGAAGGGACCAATTTCAATACATGTATAGATGATACAGTTCCAGAACCTGTTTTTACAATACAACTTGACATTGAAGTCCAACCCACATCAGAAGTTCACATTCTCCCAAATGATCAAACTGTTCGGGATCAGAATGAAAATTTACAATAATTATCCATAAACATCAGTCCACAACATCTTCATTCCTTTCAAGAGAAAAATACAGATAATACTACTAATAATGAAATCATCTACTCATCTCACCAACATTGCATTCCTTTACAATTCAACTTCCAATCTGATAATGAAGATTCTAATCATTATTATGATGTGGAGACACAGTATAGAAATTCACCAGAGGCTGAAGAGTTCATCCCAATGACAAATTATTTGAATGATCAAATAATTGATTCTGATGTCCAAGAAGGTTGGGAAAAGATAGAACCGGACATCATCCCAGATCATAGCCCATTTACCCACTATGAAGAGTTAAATTGGAGTACAAATTCTCAAGAACATGAAGATTTCTTCAATGAGATGTTTGATTACAGAATGTTGACAATAATGGCAGAAGAAACAAACAACTATGCACATTGGAAAATATTTGAAAGGACGAGATCATTTCCAACAAATGGACCACCACAGTCACCATCAGCATGCAAGACTTGGCACATGAAAAGATGTTAATTTGTATGATATGAAAATATTCACTGCCCATTTGCTAGTTTTGAGCTCAGTTCATAAACTAGCTCTACACAATTACTGGTCTACAAAAACATTATCCCATACCCCATTTTTTGGCCAATACATTAGCAGGAATCTACATGTTTCTGACACAACAATCAACCCACCACCTGGATCCTCTAATCATGATCTTGCAAAAGTACAAGCACTACTTGAAATGTGCCAAAGAAATATCAGACTCTGTTACACCCCAGGAAAAACAATTTCTCTCAACAAATCTATGATGGCATTTAAAGGTTGGGTCAGGTGAGAATTATCATTTACCATACATATTTAATTAACAAAATTAAAATTTACACACAAAAACACACACACACACACATAATATAATTATCCACTACTTTTTCAGATTTTTGCAATTTAACCCAAACAAACCAAACAAATATCACCTGAAATTATTCATGGTATCTGAGCATATTAGTGGATACATTTGCAAATTTTCAGTCTACACAGAAAAAGCTGCAAATGAACTTGTTGCTGAAAATGCAACAATAGATAAACACTGTTCAATTACAACTAAAATAGTAATGGGTCTACTACAGAGAACAAAACTACTGAATAATCACCAAATAGTTTTCTTTGATAATTACTTCAGGTATTTGTTATCTCTCTATCAATCAACACTAATTATAATATAAAAATAAAAAATAAGTAAAATTTTTCTGAAGGTAGATCTATGCTCAGGGGAATTATTTAGTATTTAACTTCTGTTTTTACACCTTAAATGAATAGGAATCGTTCAGGTAATGTAATTTGCTGAATCTACAAGTCAAGAGCTTTCAAAGAAGGTATAATTTATAAAATTTGGTCAAGTAGAAGTCTCAGAATAGAAGATTTTGGTGTCTAAGGTAGATCTACCTAGCAAAAGATTAACCTTGGAGGAATTTTTAAGTATTTAACTTTTTACACCTTAACTGAATAAGAATCAACCAGCTGATGTAATTTTCTGAATTTAAAGGTCAAGAGCATTCAAAGAAGGTATAATTTGTCAAATTTCGTCAAGTAGAAGTCTCAGAATCCAAGATTTTGTGTCTATGGTATATTTACCTAGAATCCTACAAAAACTCCACACAAAAATTCTGCACAAAACTGAACAAAACATCATGCACAAATACCCCATTAAGGCCCTCCATTAAGACATGTTAAGACCAATTAAGGCCCTCCATTAAGACATGTTAAGGCCTGTTAAGGCCCTCCATTAAGATCCTTTAAGGTCCATTAATCATAATCATTAAGGTCCATTAAGGCCCTCCATTAAGACCTGTTAAGGCCTGTTAAGGCCCTCCATTAAGGCCTGTTCAAGACTGTTAAGGCCCTCTATGAAGACATGTTAAGTCACATTAAGGCCCTCTGTTAAGATCAATTGAGGCTTGTTAAGGCCCTCTGTTTAGATATTTTAAGGTCCATTAAGGCCCTCTGTTAAGGCATGTTAAGGCCCTCCATTAAGACTGTTAAGGCCTGTTTAAAGCCCTCTGTTACATCCCATTAAAGGCCATTAAGGGCCTCTGGTAAGTCCCATTAAGGCCCAATAAGTGTTGTTAAGGCCCTCTGTTAAGTCCTGTTGAGGGCCATTGAGGTCCTCCATTACAAGCCATTAAGGCTCTCTGTTAAGGCCCATTAAGTGTTGTTAAGGGCCTCTGTTAAGTCCCATTAAGGGCCTCCATTAAGTCCTGTTAAGGGCTGTTAAGGGTTATCAAGGCCCTCTATTAAGACCTACTGAGGCCTGTTAAGGCAATCTGTTAGGACATGTTAAGACCTGTTAAGACTTATTAAGGCCTCCATTAAGTCCAGTTAAGGGCCATTAAGGGCCTCTGCTAAGTCCTATTAAGGGTCATTAAGGCCCTCCATTAAGTCCAGTTACGGTGGCTCAGTGGTAGCATGTCTGCTTACTGTGTGGGAGGTCTCTCAGTTGAATCCAGGCATCCTACCTCTGCTACATATGTGGCATGTAGGGAATGTGACTGGCCACCATGCTGGCTGTCAAGAGGTTGGTGGGTGTTGCACCAGAGGTGAATCTGGGGAATCCATCATGTGCAGGCAAGGAAGCATGCCCTCCATGAAGGGCCATTGAGGTCCTCCATTAAGACCCATTAACACCTGTTAAGGGCCCTCCATTAAGACCTTTTGGGGCCAGTTAGGACCCTCTCTTAAGACCATTAAGGCCCTTTGTTAAGGTCCACTAAGGCCTGTTAAGGTCCTCTGACATGTTAAGGTCTGTTAAGACATGTTAAGGTCTGTTTAGGTCCATTAAGGTCCTCTGTTAAGGCCCTTTAAGGGCCATTAAGGCCCTCCATTAAGTCCATTGAGGGTCTTTAAGGCTTCCATTAAGACATTTTAAGGCTCCCCTCCACCCTGTCCCCAAATCTTACAGGCCCCCATCTAAATAACTAAGCTGACTCTAACGAGTTAGCAATAAACAAGTATTAGCTAGGCTATGTTTATATTTCTGATTAACCGACCCAGCTCAGTGTTTGGAACACGAACTTGCAACGAATAAGTAGAGAAAGATGGTTCTCGGAACAAATAAGGTGACCTTCTAGAGTTCTTAATCTTTGTTCTATTTGTCCAAATCCAATCAATAATCATTTACACTACAAGAGTCTGATATTTCCTGATTGACTATCTTGTATAAGTCATAACTTCATGACGTAAGTGTTTACAACGTAAGAAGAACTACAGTGATCGTCATTTCACTAAATTTTTTCTTTCAAGGATATTTTACCAAAGAAAAATAATAACCTTTCACAGTACAATATCAATAAAAAAACAAATTTGCACTGTTGTGCAAATTTTGTACTCTCCAAATTGAGATTTATACTCTTAACTCCCACAAACACATAGATGTTTCATTGCCGGTTGATCATCTCGTAGTTCCAAAGATATTCTGAAATGTTCTGCCAAGAAGGAAGCATATAAAGTGAATTATTAACCTATATAGGTGCACCATTGGACGTAGCAGGGTGGATGTCCTGACATCATGTTTGATTAGATATGACAAAGGTTGCATGTTCAGGAATTTTAATTTGTTATACCATCAGGGGTCGGGAGCGGGTGTGATTGCCAAATTTTGTGATTGCAATGTAGTTAATTATTTGCATTGATTTGAATGACAGTTCATATGTAGTGTGACGATGGGAGAAAAATCTGTGTGAATCTTGTAAATCGCTGAATAGTTCCTACTGGAAAAATTAAGGCCAAGAGAAGGGATATATATGCTAAAAATGAGGTATGTTTTGAGTTTATTGTATAGTACAGTATGCAGATTAACGTTTCAACATAAAAATTTTCAAGATTGCATTGGGTGAAAAAATATTCATTTGCCAAATTAGTATATTACATCACCATAACTAGATCTCAATAAATTATGGCCAAGTATTCGCTTTATGTATAACGTTTCAGTGAAGTTGAATGAACACTACGTGCAACCTTCAGTAAGATTAAGATGCAAATGTGTATACAAAAAATAGCAACTTAACATTGATCAGTATGACATGATTGCCTTCAAATCTTAGTGATTACGAATTCAGTCACTGAGTAGAAAATAATTGCAATTGGAAAATTACTAATAAAGTTTCATTAATCTTACGTGAAAGGTTGCCTGAACATGTAAGCGGTGCAATTTAAATGTCAATTAAATTTCTACAATGATATCAGTGATTACACTTATGCGCATAAATAATTGAATCTGTGGTATTAAAGTTTCAGTAAGGTTTCATCGAAGCATAGGGAAACTTTAAATTTGCTACATAATAGAATTTAGTAATTTATTAACTTTATTTTCAGCGAAAATGAAGTTATAGATGTTGAAAGTGTGGACAGTCCGAAAAAGAGGAAAAGAAATAAATATCCTGTTGGTCAGAAGAAACGAAGAAAAGTTGTGAGTATGGGATTAAAAAGAGGAAGGAAACCTAAGAGTAACATTAAGAAAAAATGCAAAGATGATTCAGGGAAATTAACAGAAAGTTTGCAATTTCAAAGTGTCCAGACGAAGATGACAATGACTGTAACTTTGATGCTAATGATACAATGAATAATGATGATACAAACAGTATTCCTGCATCATCTCCATCTAACGCCAGTAATGGTACTTCTAGTGATTTGGAATTTGAAGGAAGTTACATTGATCGTTGTGAAAATGAAATACTTGAAAACAACATGATGCAGAAACTTCTGGAGAAATTTGACAGTGCTGCATTATTGAATCATTTGATGGCTTTCATTAAAGGAATTGTGTGTGATGTTGTGAAACC
>JBCAUG010725699.1:0-12296 GCA_038406175.1 Haplosyllis leylae
GAGGTCAATTTTTTTAAAGACTGTTGTCATAAAAATGAAGTGGCCCCTTGAAAGAATTGTAATTAGAATACATCATAACCCTGGAACAAACTCTCCATCGCTTCTTTTCTTGAAAGACGTTCGGTCGACATTAGTACTATACCTGCGTTATGATCTGACGTTAGGAAGACTTTAGTACTATACCTACGTTATGATCTGACGTTAGGAAGACGTTAGTACTATACCTGCGTTATGATCTGACGTTAGATTAAGACGCTCGGACGACAGTAGTACTATACCTGCGTTATGATCTGACGTTAGATTGGTGTTGTTGTCGTCGTCTTCGTCGTCGAAGAGCGGCGGAAGCGGAAGCGAATCTTCGTCAATGATCTCCAGGTCCTCGTAGAAGTGCGGCAGGATGTGCGTGATCTCCTACACCGTGAAAAAGCATGTCAATTATCGCATTCCAACACCCTGAACATGATTTTCTGATGAAATTTTTTAACTTTGGACATTCAATCATGCATAATTAGCATTATAATTGTAAGAACAAAACAGTACGAAGAAATCACTTTGTGAAATGGTAACTTTGATTTATACTTTAAATGTTGCTACTAATGGAGCATAATGACTCATTTGCATGCACGGAGACTGAGACGGGGGCGAATCCTGATCCAGGAATGGGGCCTTGTCCCCAAAAAATGGCTACATTAGTCATTTGTGTGCAGTGTCTGTTATCTTCATCGTACAATGTGCCATTTGTAAAAGTCTCGGTATCAGGATTGGTATACCAATCCATCTCCGTGTACGTAAATAAGCCATTATAGCATGCAGATAGGTTCACTTTGTGTAAATATTCTCACTTTCCGCACAGTGATGAACTTTTATGGCTTATTCACATACACGGAGACGGGTACAAGGCCCTTTCTCGGGGACGGGGACCTGTCCCAGAAATGGCTACAGTAGCCATTTGGCGACAGAGATCTGTCCTTAGGGATGGGGATCTGTCCCCTTTTGTGTGCATTGTGAACTTTCTGCGCAGTATAACTGTAGTCATAGATGAGTCCGGGGGAAATCCCCCGGGAGAGGGATCGGAACCCGTACCCGTCTCCGTGTATGTGAATAAGCCATCAGGGAACTTTCTTACCTTGCCAACGAGATCGTCCTCGGAGTAACCGAACAGCATGAGCGCGAAGTTGTGGTTGATGCTGTGTATCGTACCGTCCGGTAGCAGCGTTATCATTCCGCTGATGTTGGCGAAAACCCAAACGGTCGCGCTGTAGACGTCAACGTCCTCCTCTTCACTCTGGTGACCCTCTCCGTCACTACCTTCTGAAGTTCCAGGAACGTACAACATTAGCGTCAATACATCAATTACATTTTCACTTCAACGTTTGATATACAGTAAAAACTTCTTTAAACAGCACACATCTTTTTGCTAGGAATATGGACAGTAAAAGAGAAGTTGCTGTTTATGGAGTGGCGGAACTATTGTATTATAAAGGCAAAATTTTTTTTCTTCATTTTTTTTATTTTTTGGAGGACGCATGTCCTTTTTTTGTGGGGTCACTGATACCCCTGTTTCGGACTTCTGGTGACGTCTGCCCTGGGTTTCAAAGCCAGGGTGGATCCCTTGCTTGCATGCTTCCTCGCCTGTGCACAACAGATTCCCCAGATTCACCTCTGATGTGACACCTGCCAACCTCTTGATGGCCGGCATGGTGGCCAGTTGCATTCCCTACATGCCACATATGCAGCAGAGGCAGGATGCCGGGATTCGATCGGGAGACCTCCCGCACAGTAAGCAGACGTGCTAACCGCTCGGCCATCGCGACCAAAGGCCATATTCTTAAGGCCTGTTTACAGATACCGTTACCGTTCTCGTAAAGTTTATCATTGTGTTAATGGTGACGGACGAAATGCAGACCTGTGCAACACCCATTAATTATGATTATGTAAATTTGACGCAGACGGTATGTGTCAACAGAGAGTTCTCTTACAAACACAAATGGGATCGCCAATACCATACACTGTACTTATGCGTACTAAATAATGGCTGGAATAATTGGAATATTACAGCAGGGTTGGCCAGAAAATTGAATTTTTGGGCACGTTAAAAATGCTCACCATGTGCCTGAGGAGGAGGGACGTGTTTCAGTAAAACGCTGAGAGGAAACGTGCTTCCTTCCTTCGTGCATCCTGTGGCTTGTTGACACCTCGTCTCCTGCAAGGAGAGTACATTTTTGAAACAGTTTGTCTTTTTAATAAAAAGAGCCAGAGTTGGCGAATAGGTGCGACTTCCTCGGTTAGACTCCACAAGAATGAATATTAAAGACGACTATTGTCATTGATGGCTCGTTAGAGTCACCTTAGTGGTTGATTGACGGTTTTTGCCAGGAAATTTTGGGCCTGTGGTGGGGACCTATGAAGGCCTTTTTGTCACTTAGTGACTGTACATGGGATGACAGTTCTATTTGCAGGTAATGGGGACACCAAACCACTATATGTTGTAATCAAACTTTTTGTTGCTGCAGGTGGTGGGGACCATAAAACCTAGTAAACAATACGCTTCGCCCCCCTTCGCCCCCAGGGAGCGAAGGGAGCGAACGAGCCACCTGGTGAAAATTTTCACAACCTAATATTTTTCAAAATGACGCCTTCCCCAATTACAAGTGTGTTGAAAAGTGCCAAGGCTTTCTTGTTGAAGACAAAACCGGAAGCATACCCTGGGTATCTTGCGCACTCCAGTACTGGGTATGATTAGCGACGGTATAAGCTGGTTGATCTTCATTCCCATCACTTCTACCGGGCACGAGTATCCGTGTATGTACGCCATCTGGTTGTCGCAATCCACAATTGTGCCCTAAACCGAAAAATGTAAGGTTATTGCAAAGGAAAAAAACACGTGGTTCAGGCGGTTAGAGCGCACACTGTGCCACACACTCTATCCTAAGTTCGAGTCCCACCAGTAAATGTTGCACTAGAGGTGCATCTGAGGATCATGCAGATGACAAAGCATGCAAGCGAGGAATGCAGCCAGTCTCTGAAGCCCAGGGCAGACATGACCAGAAGTCCAAAACATTGCTATCAGTGGCCCCCACACACACAAAAAAAAGACTTGTGTCCTCCAAAAATTTAGTTTGAAAAAAAAAAACTGCTGACAAACTACAAGGAATTTACAGGAAATTGAATCATTTTAATTTATCTTACTCAACATAGTATTTATAAAACTTACTGTTGCATCAAATGCGACCTTTGCTGTGGTCCTATCTACTGGTTCCATGACCACTACACAACGTGGCTCCGTCGAATCCAGCTTCTTCACCCAAACCGACACCGGCATAACTAACCCTACAATACGCACAATCAAAAATAACTCAATCTCTGTATATTTCAAAGTGTTTACTTTCATAGAAAATCAAAATGACAGTACTTGGAAGAGGAGTTGGGCAATGAATGTTTACTGAAATGGGTTTTTATTTATTATTTTTTCACTGAAACATCGATGTAGATTTTTTACAAAACTATTAAACCACACGTTCAAGTCATAAAAGCTGGTGTTTGTTCAGTTTATTCACGAATTAAATTAAATTCAAATTGAATCATGTCTCAGTGTTGAAATTTGGTTGAACTTGCAGGTGGAAGATGAACAAGCACATGAGCGTAGAGCATCGCAATAGCAAAGGAGGATTCGACTGTCCGATACCAGAATGTAACTCGACATTCCAGAAAGTGACGTTTCTCATTCGCCACCACAGGTTAGTGTTGGGAACCATCCAATCTGTCGTTTCGGTTTCAATCTCAGTCAATGATCGTCAAATGGATTTCATGCACATTTAAATCTCTTCTCACACTTCCGGATCGAAAACAAAGCGTCAGACGACTCTTTGAAGAGCTCGTCAAACTTTTAACATTGTGTCTATGTTAAAATGACGTTTAGGTCTCATTACGCATAACGTTTAAAGGTCCATCCACACCGCACTACTCCATCACCGTCACCATATTGTTGACGGGCTTCTTTTTGATATTCATTGTGATGGACAGAATGGGTTGCATACCGGGTATATTACCCATTTTGCCTGGCAACGTAACATTTGTTACAGTGATGATGAGAGTCGCTCGGTGTTAACTTGTCTTTAAAGTCCAAGCCCGCTATTCATACCGTTAACGTTGAGCACTGTGAAAATGGTGACAGTTCGATAATGGATCGAATGATTGCGCAACCCAATGCGTTCATTAAATAGTCTGCTAATATAGCGGTCAGAAAAGCGGTGTTTTTTATGTTACGTGTAAACAAACGTTAAGAATCGGTTCCAGACCCATTCTGCCCATTAGAGTGACTGACCATCAGGATTGTCAAAACGTTAAACTGACTTTAACACAAAGTGTTTGGTCTTGAAAAATTAATATGAAATTCCAAACTTGCTCTTAGTCGTTTCTTCGCCCGTAAGCTACGTTGAAAGATGAAAACAAACAAAATGCACTTGGTGCACTGATGTTCTATTATCCATTCTGTTATTCTACATTGCAGATCTCATATGGGTAAAGATTTGTTGTGTCCGATTTGTCCGAATAAAGCATTCCATCGAATGGACCACCTGAAGAAGCACCTGCGCACGCATGAGACGTGGGAGAACGACACTTCTTGTATGTGCTCCGTCTGTGGAAAGGTCAGTGATAAGATTTGATGTAGTCTTTATGGCTTATTCACGCTGCAGGAACCTGGACCTGGGCTTGTACAATAGGACCCATTGATCCGGTTCTGTTCCCCGTACCTGCCCCGGTCCTGGTCCCGTGAATAAGCCGTAACACTGGGAGAGTTGTAGGGACCGGAAACAAATGGATTGTAAGATATTTGGGGAAACTTCGAATGTCGTTAAGTTTAGAAAGTGGATGCCCCCCTTTCAGGACAGTTGAAGGCAACTTCGGTTGGTGTGGACAAGATTTAACTGCCCCAGATTGAATGCAATTTCAGGAAAAAAAAACATTAGTGATAAACTTATTGCACTTCAAACAACAGTTGAAGCCTCCTTTTATTTCTGAAATTGGGAGGTTAAAAAGCTGATTTTAGGCCTGAACATGTTCTTGAATCGGCACAGGACAAATTTTATTGTAATTATAGTTTGAAATATTTTCCTTTTACATGTAGGTTTTATCTCGCCCCGACCATTTGAAAAAGCACGAGAGGCGCCACCTAACGGAAACGATATTCAGCTGCAAGTATTGTGGAAGAAGATTCACCCATGGTGAGTACTTCAGTGACGATAAATCTGTCTTAGTGTGTGACACTCGCCCCTCAGTAATGTTAAATATAAGTTTGCGTCGTTGAATGTTGGCATTGCTGGCACGTATGACGTAATGTATTCTGTGTAAACAATTTCCCACCAATGACTGCAGCGTATAGTAGGCCTAATTATCATAAAAGTGCCAAGCCATATTCCTCAAATACTATGGACCCCTCGAATAGGCCGACTCTAAACGAGCCAGCAATAACGCGTCTGATGAGCGACCCAGAAGGCTCAGGATCAATATTAACCAGATAGCTACAGTGACAATTTGCTCTTGAGCCTTTATGTGAAGAAACACCATCTGGACAATTAGATAAGACACGGCAACCAGCTGTGCTATTATTGTGCTACAAAACCTAAGGTCTTGAGTACCTTGACAAGACATTTTTTCTTTTGAACTGTTATGGCTCAATCAGACTGACAGTGGCCGAGACCTAGACCGAGACAGAGACCGATGTCATTGGGTTTTATGGAATTGTATGGAGGTGTTCATACTGTACAGAGAGACAGATAACAACACAGATTCCCATTGAGTTCTGTATACTTGTTATGAGTCTCGGTCTATGTCTAGGTCTCGGCTACTGTCAGTCTGATTGAGCCATTACAGGCGTAAAGCCCCTGTATTATGTGCGAGGTTTTTACAGTGAAATGGGTGTGTCGCTCTGAAAATAACTGCAAAATTTTATATCATTCACCCCCCTACCATCTTCAAAATATTTACACCATGACATTACAGGCTCGTGTACACGCAACATAAAAGTCACGGTTTTTGTACCATTTGGAAGTGGATTCAATGCATTGCTGTGGTGCTATTTACACATAACTTTAACAAGCCGCTCACAAAAACGTTGACGATACGTGTAAACGAACCTTACCACTACACCGGGATGTGATCCTGTAAAAATAATTTATAAAACGTCTTATCAAACATATTTCTTTCTATTTTAGAGTGGAAATTAGAAAGGCACGAAGCG
Source organism: Haplosyllis leylae (assembly GCA_038406175.1). NCBI lineage: Eukaryota > Metazoa > Annelida > Polychaeta > Phyllodocida > Syllidae > Haplosyllis > Haplosyllis leylae. Next base: position 6,242 of record JBCAUG010725699.1, read on the forward strand.
AGCCACTCAACGATTCGAGCTCATAAATGTGAGATTTGTCATCGTTCCTTTACATCACATATCACCCTCAAGTATCATGTGAAGTAAGTATTTTAGACAGAATAACTTTATCGTTACTCCCAGTGAAATGATTTCAGAGAGACCCGTTTTCGCAAGCCCCCCCCCCCCCTTTACATTCGGTGACAACTTATTTACATCGACTGGCAATGCAAATTTACAGACGGCTTTTTTCCACCAAAACAGGAAATTTTACAGATTTTTTTCATCACCGTCTGTAAAGTTATAGCCAAAGCCATCTGTAAATTTACATTGCCACTCTATATAGCTATATGGTCTAAATAAATTGTCACCGTCTGTAAACTTGCTAGGGGGGCTTGCGAAACGGGTGGGGGAGGGGGGGTGCCGGGTTCTGAAATTATTACGCCGGGTCTCCTACACCCTCAGTTGTAAGCAAAATATAGAGACGACGTTTTCAAAGGAACATAAAAACAGCGTGTTGACTTTATTACACAAGAAGGTATTTCATTCATCAACTGGACAAAAAACTGATTCCACTTACGACACGTACTTTATTTACAATCTGAAATTATGACATTTTGACACTTTATTTCATGTACAAACTTTGTAGGCGTCACACTGGGGAAAAGCCATTCAAGTGTTCTAAGTGTCCGAAAGCATTCTACGACGAGGCGCATCTGAAGAAACACGAGGTATGTTTCACTAGAGACAGGAAACTAAACTCAAGTAGTTGACAAGTGTGTTGAAACATTATAATTTTATGGTCACGAGGAGAGAACAATACAGTCAGATTTTTATTACCGACGACGTACATAGTACGAAGGATGGTGATGTTTTCAGTCGTTTTTGGCTGTCTATAGAGGGGGAGGGGAGGTGCCCTGCCTCTCCCCCTAAACCACCTAGGCTGGGAACCCGGTTTACATCCCACCGCTCCCCCACCACTCCTCCCCACCCTGTCCCTCCCACAATCCCTCCTAGAGAGACCATGCAGGAAGGACCAGTCAGCCCCACCTGACCTAGTCTGGTATAAATGTCTGGGACAGGGGACCGTGATCAACATACTTCGCAATGTGCGAGGTCTGTCTTGTTATATAGATTACTCGTCAGAAAATGGCTTTAGTGCTTAGGTACATTGTCATTTTATATTTTACAAAGCTGTTAACAACTTTCTACAGTTCAGGTTGCCTTTTGGGATTCGCATTTTGCAGTGTGTAAGAATCTGAAATGATGCTAACATTGGGTCATAAGGGAGAATCAGAAAAATCTCGATAAATCCTTTAACCGCAGCTTGCTGCCTGGTTAGTCCTTCCTTCCCAGACTGAGGTGGGGCCTGTCCCAGTGCATCATGGAATAGGGCCCCTCTCTGTCATCGGTAACAATGACGGCGACGATCGCAATCAATCATCTGGTATCAGCACACCAGAATTTTGGGTGCCACTGCTATTCCTGTTTTGGTCTTGGACTTGCTTCTGAAAGCCAGGATGTTTTCCGTTATTCTCAGGTGCAGCAGCAGATGTTTTAAATTTTTGTATATTTCCTCCTTTTCAGATGGTCAGCCACAGTGATAAGGCGGGGTTTATGTGTAGCATTTGCGGCGTCGCGTTCCGCTATGAACACGGTTTGCGACGCCATGAGCGGCGTCATGAGCTGCAGGACGAAAACGGCAAGTACACATGCAAGTACTGCGACAAGACGTTCGCGGACTCTTGGAAGGTAAGTACGAGTTATTATTAAACCAGTGGCGGATCTAAGGGGATGCTAGGGACGCGCGGCCCTCCCGGGTCCAATTTCTTTCATTTGCATGCAGTTTTTGGGGAAAAATTGACAAAATAATAGGTTGGTGCCCCCACCTTGGGGGTTGGCGCTCCCCGTCTGGGAAATTCTAGATCCGCCACTGTAAACCGTAATGGGTCATTCTCAAAGAGTAGACTGTTGTGTTTACCGTAATACTTGTATCTGAGTGTAGCATTTTGTATGATGGTGAGATACAAAAAATATTATGGACGTGAATACAACGAGTAATTATAAATTAATTAATACAATTGCACACATTTAATTTTGTGTGTGTATATCTTTGGAAATTGTCGAACAGTAGAGAATGTATATGTTTTAATCCTCGTCGTCATGGAAAAGGAGGATAGATAACTTTCTGGTTCAAATGACTGATTAACAGGTGGGGCTTGGTTATAAGATGGGTGAGGTTTATTCGCTACACCATTGTTATTAGCAGAACTTACCATTGTCAGAAGCCAGAGTCGGCTGTTTTTACGCCGTTTACTTAAATTTTCATGCGAATTTAAACTCTTCTAGGCGCGGCGCCACGAACAGATTCACGGGGCTGAGCGGATCCGACCGTACAAGTGCTCCACCTGCACGAAGGCCTTCTTCACCAGGTAAGAGCCCATTTACATCCAGCGACAGCGATGCGTCTGCGACATCACTGCGACATCGCTCGGAATGGGTTACAAAGCCATTTCCAAGTGACAGATAAATTTGACGCTAGCATTGATGCTGATGCTTGGTATAACAGTACAGGACAGAATTCATACATTTGATTTGGGAGCGATCTCGCAGCGGCATCGCAAAGGCTGGATGTAAACGGGCCCTAAATGCTTCATCAGTTATTTTACACATATGGCTTTACATTCGTGTATTTGCTTTCGTTCAATATGAAACAAGTGACTTACCAACCATTAAAGAATGATTCACATATTCAGTGAAAGTGAACGTGAAAGTGCCATCTTTGTATGCCGTCATTTTACGAAAACGACATTAATGAATATACTAAGTTTACAATGCTAAATAAACAATTTGTAGAGTGGAGTTTCAAGCTTTTTTTTCCTTTCAGAGGTGCACTGGAAGTACACGAACGAATACACGCAGACCTGAGGCCGTACTCCTGCGAAGTGAGTATCAAGTAAACGGATACAGATGTAAAAGCTCATTTAACTGGCACAATGCAATCTATTTTCACTGGTCCCAATGCAAAACGTTAATCTTGTGTTGCATGTGATGGCGAACTGCCAGTGACGTCCTGTCATTTCCTGATAAATTATTTATCCAACGGGGGAATATACAAAATGAGCAAACTACTTACCTAACCTAGCAAACCTAACAAACCTAGACAGTATCAGTTGACTGTTTGTAGCAGAGAGTGAGCTGTTCTCGCTGTGTATTGTAGATCTGTGGTAAATCGTTCCGTCAGTCGCAGGAGTTGACGGCGCACATGCGGATCCACACCGGCGAGAGGCCCTTCATCTGTGCAGAGTGCGGACAGGTAATCATTCATATCATCGTCAATGTTGTCATCTCTTCTACAATACAACAATTCTCAAACGGCAGTCCTAACGTCATGACGTCATAACCCCAACTTGAGCCTTATGGATTTAGGGCCCTAGGGATTTACTGTAGAAGATCTGTAATACGGTCAGTAAGTGTTCATGAATAAATGGCCGTTAAAGACAGAAGTGTATTGAACCGCCGAGTGTAGTCTGCCCGTAAAATGAAAATGTCCAATGAATATCTTCTCTCTAAGAATTGTTTGTTTTGTAGTCCTTTACCACTGCCAGCAATTTACGAAGACACGAAAAGGGGAAACATGCCAAGGAAAAGAATCATTACTGTGTGATTTGTAACAAAGGTCAGTAATTGCTTGGGTAAATTTGTGGACTATTCATTCATGTCTCGTAGTCATTCTTGCTTTGGAGTTTGAGTGATAGTTGCCCATGGGTGGGTGTGATGGTTGCTCATTGGTGGGTGTGTTGGTAGCTAATGGGTGCATGTGATGGTTGCTAATGGATGGGTGGGATGGTTGCTCATGGGTGGGTGTGACGGTAGCTAATGGATGGGTGTGATGGTTGCTCATGGTGGGTGTGATGTTAGCCAATGGGTGGGTGTGATGGTTGCTCATGGGTGGTGTGATGGTAGCTAATGGATGGGTGTGGTGTTTGCTCATGGGTGGGTGTGATGGTTGCTAATGAGTGGGTTTGATGGTTGCCCATGGGTGGGTGTGATGGCTGCCCATTGATGGTTGTGATGGTTGCTCATGGGTGGGTGTGATGGTAGCTAATAGGTGAGTGTCATGGTTGCCAATGGACAGGTTTGATATTTGCTCATGGGTTGCTAATTGGTGGGTGCGATGGTTGCTCATGGGTGGGTGTGATGGTAGCTAATAGGTGGGTGTGATGGTTGCTCATGGGTAGGTGTGATGGCAGCAATGGGTGGGTGTGATGGTTGCTCATGGGTGGGTGTGATGATAGCTAATGGATGGGTATGATGTTTGCTCATGGTTGGGTGTGATGGTTGGTAATGGGTGAGTTTGATAGTTGCCCATGGATGGGTATGATGGTTGCTCATTGGTGGGTGTGATGGTTGCCCATGGATGCTCATGGGTTGCTAATGGGTGTGTGTGGTGGTTGCCTATGGGTGGGTGTGATGGTTGCCTGTGGGTGGGTGTGATGGTTACCCATGGATGGGTGTGATGGTTGCCAATGGACAGCTTTGATATTTGCTCATGGATTGCTAATGGGTGGGTATGATGGTTGCCTATGGGTGGGTGTGATGGTTGCTAATGGATGGGTGTGATGTTTGCTCATGGGTGGGTGTGATGGTATGGTCATTGGTGGGTGTGATGGTAACCAATGGATGAGTGTGATGTTTGCTCATGGGTGGGTGTGATGGTTGCTAATGGGTGGGTTTGATGGTAGCCCATGGATGGGTGTGTTGGTTGCTCATGGGTGAGTGTGATGGTTGCCCATGGGTGGGTGTGATGGTTGCCCATGGGTGGGTGTGATGGTTGCCCATGGGTGGTGTGATGGTTGTTCATGGGTTGCTAATGGGTGGGTGTGATGGTTGATGTGATGGTTGCCCATGGGTAGGTGTGATGGTTGCCACTGGACAGGTGTGATATTTGCTCATTGGTTGCTAATGGATGGGTGTGATTGTTGCCTATGGGCAGGTGTGATGGTTGCTAATGGGTGGGTATGATGATTGCCTATGGGTGGGTGTGACGGTTGCCCATGGATGGGTATGATGATTGCCCTTGGTGGGGTGGGATGGTTACCCATGGATAGGTGGGATGGTTGCCCATGCGTAGGTGTGATAGTTACCCGTGGATAGGTGTGATGGTTGCTCATGGATGGGTGTGCTGGTTGCTCACGGGTGGGTATGATGGTTGCCTATGGGTGGGTGTGAAACTATCCGTTGACTATCCGTCATCTGGGTTTTTAGGTGTTGGTTTGGGATCCTGATGACTTACATCGCCGGTTTCCAGTCCTATTTCTGTCTGTACTGAGCAGTTGGGAATCTGAATCTGACTCCGTGCAGTGCGAAAAGTTCTACATAGTATATGTAGCTATTTGGTTTGAGGAACTTTCACCGAATATACCGTTGAGGTGATGTCAGACGAAGGTCCTTTGGTTGGGTTAGCCCGAGGCCTGGGTCTATCAAGTCCTATTCTAACACTGGAAATGTTTGGAAGTTTTTGGAAATTTCCACGATTTTTCAGATCCGGCAATGTAAATCCGAATCGATGAAAACACAGGAGCGGAATTTCCACTTCAGAAAATCACGTAACACAAAAGAGAGCAAAGCCCCGATAGGGTTACCGTAAAAAATAGTGGTTTCATTGTTAACATATTTCCTTCAGGTTTCCACAGAGGAACAGATTTGCGGAGGCACCACGCCACACACACCGGACAAAAGCCTCACTCTTGCCCGCAGTGCAGCATGCACTTCACCACGGCGTACTCAGGTACAGCTTAATCGTTTGGAAAGATGCTTTTGAGAAAACACCCGTCATGTGCAGTTGTGTTTTTAGGTTCTAATAATATGTTTCATCAAAAGTGTCAACTAAATCCTACCCGTGTGCACAAATTAAGGTTAAAATCATACTCCAGAACAGGCTATGAAAAAAGTTACTTTTGGAATCTGAAGTACCTGAGTGAAAACTGAAGTTCGCCCTTATTTAATTTCTTTCTCGAATGTTTCAGTGAGGCGTCATTTGGAGAAGGCCCACGGCAAAATTTTCGACGGGCCA
>JBCAUG010725721.1:0-12294 GCA_038406175.1 Haplosyllis leylae
CCCCAAAATCGCTCGTCTTCGCCTCGCGATTTTCTAGCCAAATAAAACATTTCAGCTTGTTATTTAACTATCACATATTAGATGGTCACAGTGGTGTCAGGTGGTGCTATTTTGGGTAAATATAGTGCTATATCAAATATAGTTCTGACAATAGATAATTTGTAATGTTAAGAGTGCGAATTAGATGGTACTCAGTGGTTTAATTGAATAGGCTTTCAGCTCAGTCATTCAGCTCGTCTTATCACTCGCAAATAATCATGCGCTGGTCCCAGATGAAGGACTGCGATATTTGCCTTCAAAAAATGACAGGTTTTTCTATGAATTCACTAAAATCAGTGTTTTTAATTGTTTCTGTGCAAAGAAACAAAACGCACTGAGTCGACCGAAAAATACGTGAATTGCGTGAAACTTGATCCACTTTTCTTCTACGCAATGGTTGAAACGAGCCTTGCTGCTGTTAACCATTTATCATAATTAAAAGGTCTACTGACAGCGGACCTCACATGCTAAGTGTGTGTGGTTGTGACAACTAGTGGTCAATGCAGTGCACTCTGAGGTCATTCATGACTTTTCACTAGTGCATTACTGGTAAAAATTTGGTAACTTGAGTTTTTGGACTTTTTTGTAATTAAAAACCAACAATATTTTTTTTCTGAGAAAACTTGTTATTTCTTTAATTTATTCCAATTTATTCCAGAATGAATTGGTTTTTTCCCCTGAAATTTTGGTTCTTCAGCATATTTGCTTTTATTTAATCTCTATCAGTCTTGAAGTTGATTATAACCTACTGTGTCAATTCGACGTACTAGAAATCAATAGAGCAACATCATTTTCTGCTCTTCGACATTTACTCAACCGCGGAGTCAGGCTCCTGAGTACCCAAAAAGGCTGATCAAAAACCAAAATCTCCAATCCTTGTAACTAAACTATGGTTTCGTTAACGATACGAATTACCCATTTTTAAAGACTTTTAAGGCAATGCTCTATACATTGTCGTAAGTGATTATTTTTGCGAATGAATGAACATTGCCTTAAAAGCCTTTAAATTAGTTAATGACCATGGCCTTTGTTGATTATCAACACAATGTTCTCGCCTTTCAGGCTCGAGCATTTTTTTTACAGCCTAGGACATTAACTATTAGGGAAAATCGCGGCTAAAACCTCGACTACTGACTCGGTTGTGAACTCTGATGTTTGTGAGTACTTGAGCAAATGGTAACCACAGATGGGAGCCCAGGTACACTTCAACTAATAAATTTCCAGGAATTATGTCTGATGGGAATTACCCAGCAAAGTACCCATGAACACCCCAAGCATCACTGACTCTACAAACGATGGTCTGGCAAATAACCGCCTTGAGCAGATAAGTGTTTTATTACCACATCGAGTAACTCTTTTTTTTTAAAAAAAGCTTGATGAGTCACACTTCCAAATGAACAACAATTGGAAAAAGAAAGGGATAGAGTATCGTCACAGCAAAGTCAGTTGATATTGGCTAATTAGAATGATTTACACTCTCATTTAAAATTCCCTAAATTAGAATCATCAATGTCCAGGATGTTATTCAATCAGGAAAATGTGAGCTCTTAGGCAAGTTCTCTTTTGAAACCAATGTCTCTAAATTCCAAACCGTTATATTATCCACTGTACGCATTGGCGGATCTAAAAGGGGCACCAGAGACGTGCCCCCTGGTCCAATTTCTTTCATTTCATGCAGTTTTTGGGAAACATTTGACCAAATATTAGGTAGGTTGGTAAAATGGAAATCACTATAAATCGTTTTCTCTGACTTTTCCCAAACTAGCGTGACAGTGGTTAATGGGCAATTACATGAAGATATGCCATTCCAAAAAGCAATTTGAATTAACACTTAAAAGGAGAACATTGCAAAATCTAAAGTTGGCATTCGTTTTAATGCAAAGTCAAAATGTTGCTCAGCTTTAAATTGGTAAGAGTTACCAGCTTTGGGAATATACTTATTTTTGTGCTTTATTCGGACCTGGTTGTTGACAGAACCAATGGTGCTGATGGCTTTGAACTCCTGTCACCTTGATACCAAATCCCATATTTGGACACACAGGGGCAGTGTCTTAATGAAACCCCTGCAATGATGGTAGAGTAAATATATGTAACCCCACACAGCTACACGCACACAACCAGCTATTTTGGACCACTTTGATGAATAATGCGAATCATCCCCGTGCCCCAACTCAATTTCTCGATCCGCTGCTAGAAACATGCCATCTGTCACAGTTCATCAGTTTCGGAATATATGTATTTTATTTTTCTTTCTTTTACGTTCAGGCTTCCAAAACAAGAGTCGTCTGTTTGGCTTTTCTGCATGTTATCAGTTATTTTTAGAATTGGTCTGATTTGTTTAAATCGTAGGCGGCCGGCTTCCTGAAACTTTGCTCTGGTAAATGGGCAATGTTTTATTACCATATGTCACCCGATCAACACACAGAGGGTGGTCAATGCATGACTCTGCAATCCACTGATCTCTGCAGGGGATCAGTAATTTCCATACTTAAATGGTACAGAGTGATGCACCTGAACGAGTGCTATATAACAGGAAAGACGTAAAACAACGTAGTTGCAGGTTTCAAAGTGAAATGGTACGTGTGCCATAGCCAGATGAGTCTATGCACCGAGGGTGTGTCCAGTTGGCTCCAGACGCTCAGGTTTCTCTGGCAGTAACCAGGGCTTCCAGACAGATCTCTTTGGAGCTTGTTGTTGTCTATGCATAATGCTGCAAGGTTGTTGAGGGGAAGAAACAAGTAGAGCATGGCCCATGCAACTACAAATAGAGTCTCTGGAGATTTATTCACAGACCAGAACTGATTGACTTACATGTATGCCATGGTTCTATGTTTACAGGAAAGAACAGTTACAATTGGGACCAGGTCAGGCCACGTGAATGTGAGAGAAATTTGATTGGAGGAGCAACTATCAGCTTTGGCGCCATGATGTACACTGGCCACTTTATGGTAGATGTCGCGAATTCCACTTGGGACCAACACTTGGAAGACTGCTTGTCACTGTTTCAAAGTGAAGCCATGGCGGCAAGTAGCCCGCAAAGTCCTGAAGGTGGCTCTGACACTGAGAGTTGTGTGAGTTCCTGTGGGTCTCCACAATCCTACTTCGTCGATTCAAATGTCACGATACAGAAGCAACACACTTCCCAGATACCACCTTTGCAAACACCACCACAACTGTCGGAGTTCTGCTACATGAATCTTGATTGCGGCGACCTGGAATATGAAAACAACAGCATCATGAACCAGCAAATGACTGGCAGAGACATTCACAACAACACAGGTACCGGTAATTGTACAGAGATGGATTACCAATTTCAAGAATTCAATCACCAGATATTGGAATATTCAGACACTAAGGTATTTACGCCTCTTTCAGAGTGTAGCAGAAGCTCACCACAAGGGATCCAATACATTGGAAATCCCCAATTACCCCCAGTACAATGCGTACAGCCCGGTATGGGCATGGACATGGGCTTTACCCCGTTTAACAACAACCCAAGGCCTGCCTCAAATATGTCTGAGAGTTCGTTTGAAAGTTATGGGTCAGAAGCCGAGACATTGCCATCCTGTAACATTTCTCACCTGCCCAGCTCAGAACAGGACTTCAGTAGAGGAGGATCTATGTTCTTGACCAACCAACAAATCAGTGACATCCTGTCCAAATCGCCGCCTTCCTATGATGAACATGTTGCAATGAGAGTGAAAACAGAGTGTGACACAAATTTGGAGAGTTGTGGGGAAAACCAAAATGGCGGAATATCAAGACAGCAAGACTTTTGGAAACCCTCAGAGGCCATAAAAGTTGAAGAAGGTAAGAAGTTTGTCAACAGGCAATATGTAGTTTGTTTATCTTTGTTCAAAAGTCATTTTCAAAACCCAAAGTCCCAAATTGAAGAATAGCCAGACTTCGAAAATCTCTAGACATTTTAGCTGTTTTCATTCCTAAAAAATATTTGTTAATGAAAAATGATGATGCTTTTCAACATGAAAGAACAAACTTCGTTGCCAAATATCCTTCCAAGCTCGTATCTAGCTACCAGGAATTATGTCAGTTGAAATTTGTGAGTCAAACAAGAGACTTTTTATTGCTAAAAATGACTCGCAAGTTCTCTCATAAATGAGGGACTGGTCTCATCAATAGTATACCATTCGGTACAGGAAACCAACCTTCAGTACCTTTTTAACACCTTGTTTGTGTTTCATTCCGAGAATTGGTATTTATTTTCATGACATAGTCCAAGGAACCCAAACACGTTGTGTAAATTGGAAAGGTAAAACACAAAAACTTGAAGTGACTACGTCTGAAAATGTGAATAACAAATTAACCAAGTCATCAATTAAATTAATCTGTTGGATCAGGTTCAGTTTGATTCTGGAAAGGAAAAGGCTGCAGGATAAAAATGTCATAAAGTTTTATTGTCCAAAGTAACACAGTGGCAAACGTCATGTACTAACTGTACGTTTCTTTTTTTTCCAGAAAGTAGTCTGGACTGCAAAGCCACCCTGAAGAAAATAACAGATACTTTGTCCAATCTAGGTAAGGCTACAATCTTTGAATTTGTACCTTTTATTTGAATTGTTTGATTTGAAATATTGATATCAAAGTTGAAACACTGGAATCAAAGCGAACGCCTAGGAACGGGGTCTTTAGGGGCTGCGACACAAAGAGGGAAAGGCTACGGCCGCGCGCAACGTTGACCTTCAAAAAAATTTGAATACACAAAGAATTGCCTTCCTTTCACATATTTCAAAACTTCTGCTTCATGCGCAACGAGAATTTTTCAAAAAAAAATTTTTTTTGCCAAATTTCTGTATCTTTGATGACAATGTAACGTTGATTCTGAAATCGGGCTCTCACATAAAGTTTAGAATTCGAGTTAAAATTTCACTTTGAATTCCTATTTTTGTTTCAATAATCGTCAACAATTTTAAAATTCTTATTGTGTCTACTTGCCTCATGTAGATGTATCTGAAAAACAAATCTAGAGAATGATCTTTTTAAGATTTATCTCGGAAATGAAATGGTGTTCGGTAATATTTCGCAATGCGGCCACATACAATTTTTGTCAAAGTTTTGCCTTAAATTCACACTCAATCGTGATTTCAGACAGCAAGCATTTCGGAGTTACATTTTTTGTCTACCCGATTTCGGACCAGCTCTAATACTTTCAGTGGTGAAAATATTTTTTCCCATTTGAAACGTTAGTAAAACGTCTCCCGCACCTCGGCAGCCATATTTCGGAACCTACTTCCGTCTTTCGACTCTGAATTTTGATGATATTTGTTTTAAAACTGATGCAAGGAAAAAATTCCGGTTTACCTTAGCAGATGAGAACGAAAAATTATTTTCCCTGCGCCAGCTAAAATTTTTCTTTCCTTTTTTCTTGCAGGTGGTGGCCAAATTCAATTATGGCAATTCATCCTGGAATTACTGGCCGACGTGAAAAACTTAGCGTGCATCGGTTGGGACAACAATGAGGGACAGTTTACCGTGAAAGATCCCGAAGAGCTGGCCCGGCGATGGGGGAAGAGGAAAAACCGAACAAAAATGAACTATGACAAACTGTCTCGAGCGCTACGGTAAATATTTTTTAAATTACAGTGTAGATGTTTTAATTAATATACTTATTGCCCAGTTGGTACAGTAATATGTATGATGTAGTGCTATTTTTCGCAAGACAAAATCATTGGAGCGGCCAGTTTCGAATCTTCTGACTCAGCCTCCAGTTTCAAACTTTAATCTCATTAGGGTTGTTCACGATAAGTAAATCTGACAGATCTGTCTCATCTGACAGAAATAAAAATGTAATTTCTAAGAATAATTCCAATTTAAAATTTAAAGGTAAGGGTTATTTAATATTTCCAGTACTAGCTAGACTGTGTGTACTTCATCTAATAATTCATACATAGAATAGCAAGGAGTAGAAATCCACTTTTAGATCTAGCAGATCTTACAGAAATGCGTATCATGAAAAACTAGATTGTGGGGAGAACTGCATGGTTAGCCGGTGGCATTAAAAAGGGGGGATTTTGGTGATTGCCGTAAATTTTTTTCAATTGAGGAACAAAGAAAACCACGCCATGACGCTTAATTGCTGACAACTTGATGCGAATTCCATGATTGAGTCAAATTATATTGATTTGAATTGTGTTTTTTTTGGACGACATACTGTAAACGGAAATTACAAAGTTTAAAAATTGTTGGCCGCAAGTGTGACACGGACCTTGGTTGATATCTTTTGGCTGCTCCAAATATTCCGAGTTTTTTTTTTTCAAAAAAAAGCCCCAGTGCAAGATCGCGCATTTCAACTTGATCTTTTCTGAGGGAAGTTAAGCAGAGAGTACACGTCTATCTTATTATTTCAGATACTACTATGACAAACTTATCCTCACAAAGGTCCCAGGCAGAAGGTACACATACAGATTCAACGTACGAACCTTGTTGAAGCAGGTTCAGAAGCCAACCTCGGGTGGGTCGTCTCATTCCAATTCTTACAACGATTTTGATAAGGCGTTCGAGACGCTGATGCAACTTCCGGCGGAAGCGCGGGAAATCCTGTGTCAGACGGTCTATCCTGCTCAATGAACATATTTAAGTTCAGATCCGATAAATCTGATATATTTGTTGTGATTTTTACGAGTCCCGAATTCGGACACATGTCCGTGGGGACATTGTCCAAGTGTTGGTGGGTTAAATTACCGTTGACCACTTCGCGTAATCACGCTGAACAACAATACAGGGTGCGTAGTTGTGACTAACATTGTAGCACGCCAATTGATTAACGAACTTAGCAATGTGGTGCTTAATTGCAATACAACTATATAACCTTTGAAGGAAAATTTATTTCACAGCGCGTGTGCCAAATGAAAAGCATTGTAAGAAATACGGACAATTGTTGAATTGAAACGTGCATGAATGCCGTTTACAAATCAAATATACATTTCATTTACAAACAACAGGGTTTAAACATTTAGTCGACAAAATGAATTCAATTTTTGGAATGATGGTTCATTACTAGAAATGATCGCACTTTCGCCTGTCCAATCATTTGCACGGTTACTAATTCACAATGCTATTTTGGTCATTAACACCTCAACAAAGCTTAGTACAACAAAGTTGATTGGCTAACTGTGCGGTCACATTTGGCGATGATGCTAGTAACGGACTGTTAGAATGATTAAAACGTGTGTGTGATGTGTGTCACTTCGGAAATTTGGAATGTGAACACTTTGAATAATACTTTGAATAACCTGGACTTTTCGCAGTCTCGTAATTTATTTATGTTATACCTTATGATTGTTTGATTTTTTACACTTACTGTTCTACTATAGTGGTGTATGTACCAATGTGTTACTGTTAACCTTCGAAGAACCAAACATTATGTACTTAATTTCACCAGCCAAATTGAGCTGTTTTGCAAAAAAGTCCACACATTTCCCAAATTAGTAATAGCTACTTGATATATTTCAAACACAATCGTGTTTTTCCGTAATTATACAATGTTGTCAGATCTGGCAGATCTGACAGATCTGGCATTTTTGTGTTTCAGTTCAAGCTTTATTTTCTCATACATATCTTGACATATCAGTTCTTTTAATACAAATTATTAATTACATGTTTAAGTTGCATAACCTGTCAAATTTATCAGTGACTATAACAAATTTAACATGGAAAAAATAAGGAAAGAAGTAATTGCCAGATATGTCAACTTTGTGTTGCTGGCAATTTAGGAAAAACTCGAATGAATGGTGATGTGTGCATGTGATTATTTAAAGGCAAAGTAGATAGAGGAATCATGTGATGAACAGCTAAGATACTAAAATAATGAAAATTAGGGTAAAAAATTAGTGCCAATGTTTGCAGAACATCCTAGTGCCAAAACGTGTGCCTTTCCCAATTAATTAGAACATTTTGTATGTGCCATGGTGCTATGAAAATTTAGAATTGAAAAAGAAAATATGTGATAAACAGTTGTCAATATACGCACATTAATTGAAATTATTCCAACCTGAAGTCATAATTAATGTAAATTAGAATTGTAGAATATCATGCTTTGTAGATTGAGATTTTGTGGTTGTTTTCCCCTGTTATGAAACGTTTGTGTGAATTTTAATTTTGCCTGTTTCAACACTAACTATTCCATTGTTACTAACATGGCAGCAGATGTAATTCAAGAATTGTTGATTAATTTGGGGACACAACAAAAGAATTGGTAAGTGTTACCGTATATCTGGGCAACTACTTAAAAACTATGTCATGGATACAATTGTGCATAATGTTTTTTTATGATGATTAGATACCATTATATTGGAGTTTTCTCTAAACGGAGCAGAACTTTCATTGAATTCAGCGAATTCAGGGAATCTGAGAAATCACTGAAGCATGAATTGGGTTCAGTATAATGATCTACTCTGTTGCCTGTGGCTCTGTGGTCTAGTGGTATAATCCCCGTCTCTTACACAGGAGATCTTCCAACCCCACATTGCTCATTTTAAAATTTTCGATTTTTTTGTCACTGAATTCAGTGAAAGCATTTAGAGAAAACTCTATTGTTTTCTACGTTCCTACGTTATGGAAAAAATGGTTCACTTTAATTCTGGTTGTCAAAAATGTCATCCATGCGGAGTGGACCGTTTTCTCTTCATGTTTTGTAGAGTTGTACATGTAATATATACTTGTTTCAAAAACTGTAAAATCAACCTCCCGTGTGTAATAATTTATGCCCCATAGAATGTTGTGTCTCTGTCGTGAGAAGGAGACGAACATCGAGATGGTTTCAATAGAGACAAACAACTGCAAGTTATAGAAAGTTTTTAAAGAGAACCCCAAAATCAACATTGATTCTCATGACTTAACAGGACAGTGAGAATTGAAATCCAAAAAGGGTGAAATTCTATTGTTCCGCGTTTAAATGAAATGCATGCAATTCAACAAAAATGGACATTTTTTGAATTTTGGCATGTTTTGTTGACGGTTTTTGTTGGCGGTTTCTTACTTATTCCAAGAACTCAGTTTGATACTTGATACGTGGCCTTGTCTGACCAAGGTAACCACAGACCAAACCCAGCTCAGAGTTCACAGTAAATTACCCAATCGGGAGACTTCTTCCTGGTAACAAAAATATGGCTTCTGTAACCAGGCACCACGTTTGTCTCCAATGGACAGCATGAGGTCAACTTGTTTTACTCGACTGTAATTTGAAGTGGGCAGTCGAAAGATTTGCTTCAGTACTTGAAAAGATAGAAAAGAATGGAAACAAACCCAAACGTCATGAAATTTTAATTGGTCTGAAAAGATTCCAAGCAAAACGCTGAATGAAAAGCAAAAAAGCAAGTCCGTGAATTGGGAATTTCAAGGCTTTAAGCCGATACAAAACGCTAGCTCTCATTTCTATAGAAGGCAAAGTCGTATATTTTCCTACCAACCCTCAAACTGTTGTTTCTACCATCCGTCATTCCCTCCGAGAGTCAGTTATTTTTCTCGCTATTAATTGATTGATTGGTGTAGATATTTAATAGAATTCACCAAAATGGGTAGAGGGTCGGGAAAATGATTACTGCTGGCAGATAGATACTTAACAGAAATTAAACGTTATTTTTGTCTTGAGTGAAACCATCGGAAATTTCGTTGCAGGCTAAATTGAGAACTGTGCTAATGTAGTTGTTCGCATGTCACGCATTGGGTGAATTCCCACAGTTCTCAATTTAATTCCTTATCCTGTTTCCATCCGGTATTGGTTTCATAAATTGTAACTTTTGTAAAGTTCTGTAAATAAAGTCGACACGATTCTTATTTTTATACAAACAAAACTGTTTTGAGGTTTTTTGTGTGAGCAATTTGCTACAGATTTTTCTTGCGGCAGAAGAAATTAAGTCAATTACCCGTATTGAAATGAAAAAAAGAAGGCATATTCCGGCCGTTCACGCTTTTACATTCAGTAAATTTCTGTCAATTTGGCTAATAAGGTAAGAGCCCATTCGTTAATTGCGAAAAATGCAATTCGGGGTTTTCACGATACATGCTTCTGTCAGATTATCTGACAGATCTTCATACAGGGAAGAGCAATAAAAATTACGTCAAAAATTGCCCCAACTGGGGTTGGAACCCAGGACCTTTGGATCATGAGGCCAATGTTCTGCCAACTGTGCTAAATCACTATTTGGTTGTCTGTGTGAATCATTAAGGCCTTTATAAAGTCATGCTCTATTGATTCTAGAAATTAACAAAGTCCAACATGTGAAGTGATGCATGAAACCAACAAAGCTCACCTCAGAAATCTCCTGCCCAACAGATTCCTGCCTAGCTAAGTTTGTAATGCATTGGAGTGATGATCTAGAGGTCCTGGGTTCCAACCCCACTGGTGACAATTTTTGACGAATTTTTTTTGCTCTTCCCTCTGTTAAGGTCTGTCAGATAATCTGACAGAAACGTGTATCGTGGAAACTCAATTGATAGTAAACAAAATTAAAGGCCTGGGGTTCATCGATACATAACATGGACAATGGCGTCCTTCGAAGACAGCAGAGTTTAACATTTCCACTAGAATTACCACAGTTTTACAATTCCTCTTTTACTTTGTTTCATGTTTATCATTTCTTTCTTCTCATGGCAGACACAGGATTAGTGTGTGCATTACAGCAACAAAATTAGTAGTTTGAGCCACTCAAACCTATTCTCAAAATTCATATTCCAAGAGAGGCGGTCAATCCTGTTGGCCAGTTTACACAATGGCTCTTTATGGAAGAAAATATTTTATAAACCATAACAGTAGGTATCATCAACCTTGTGTTAATCGTAAGTCTTCTACAATTGTAGAACACACTGTCGCATTTGCATTCAGGTTCCCAAAACTCGACCAGACAAATTATTTTTAGTAGAAACAGTTAAACATTACCAATGAAAAAAACGTAAGTTTTGATCCATAACGCACAACTAACTGTTAACACCCTTCAGTAGCGGACCGGGGGGGGGGAGGTCCGCACGGCCAGATTTGTTAGCCCGATATATAACATTTAAGAGTTCATCAATGAATGTAAGGGCCAATTTAAATTTTTTTAAAACCATTCTAGTTTTGCTTGACATAAATATTATATTCCAAATTTCCCTAGCCTTGCTCTAATCAGCATTTCATTTCATATTGCAACTTCTTATGTACTTACTTATACATTATATTGACACAGGCCGTAAACTATTGTGTCTGTAAAGAGTGAATGTCAAAGAATAATAAAAGAAAAATTTAACATAAAATTTTAAAAAGCTGCACGGAATTGGAAAAAGGATACAAATATTGAAGTAAAATTATAACAGCATGACTAAAATCTAGGTCTGCTAATGAGTCTCTGCAGGAAGTTCAGTCAATTCTGCAACTTTCTTCGGATGGACCTGGCAGAATAAATTTTTGCAACTACATTCCATTTTAAACAAAGAAACAATCAAAAGAGAAACTTTTGATTGTGAAAGATAAGCCAAATACTTAAAAACTACTAAAGGATTTATTGGTCAATTTACCATTTTTCCTGCTGTAAAGAAACTGCCAAACATAGAAGATTTGTCAGTGATTGAACTGAATGAGATTATGTGAGACTTCTACAGCAGCATGTAGCTACAAAAAGATGATTACTGTGTGTAGAATTTGAAATACATACATTCTGGACTGAATGGATATTTTAGGAAAACAAAATACGTAAAATTTCATATTTAAATAATATTCAAATTTGTTAAATTTTATTTTTATTTATCATAGAAAAAATAGATGTCGTTTGAAAGGTTTAATTTTCTCGGCCTATTTTCCATCAAAATTTCGACACGAAAATTGCAACCAACCACAGCCTCACATAATAACCCTAATGATATCCTGATTGCAATTTTCCTCATTTTGTATTTACTTTCTTCAGCACATGTGTACACAAAGTTTCGAGAATGCTTAAAAACATAAATCTACATTTCAGGCGTGGGCGTCGATCCTGCGTAATTTATTCGTGCTGTTTCTTTTTTCGATCAGCTGGTCAGTAAATACTTGAGTCATGCGTTGTGTTATTGCTAATCACTTAAGACAGAATTACTACCCGAAGGTTGCAGGTCAGCAAGTATGAAACATTTGGGGAAAAAAACGTGAATTTTTACCATAAATCCTCATGTTCTGTCGTAGTCGAGTTTTTCGCAAACACACAACGTTGGCATGTTGGCATTATTGCCAACTTTGTACTCCCATAAAATTGCAGTTTTCTTCTTTATTTGCACCGACTGATGTTAGTT